>ML801046.1:222304-235910 GCA_009831015.1 Picea engelmannii
GATTTCGAAACTGCAAAAGGTTGTTGCACTTTCAACAATAGAGGCAGAGTATGTTGTTGCTACAGAGGCTAGTAAAGAGATGATTTGGTTACAAAGGTTTATGGAGGAATTGGGAAAGAAGCAGGAGAACAACAGGTTGTACTATGACATTCAGAGTGCCATTCACCTTGCAAAGAACTCAGCCTTCCATTCGAAGACTAAGAATATACAGTTAAGGTACCACTTCATATGATCCTCCTTGGAAGATGGACAATTGAAGCTGGAAAAGATACACACTAGCCAAAATCCTACAGACATGTTAACAAAGGGAGTAACCAGGGAGAAACTGAGTTCTTACTCAGTTTCAGTTGGTCTTCAAGAATGAAGATGAAGATGAGAAATTTACCAGGTCCAAGAAGGTTCAGAGTCCAGCATATACAACAGCAATGGAGTTGTTGAGATCAGTCTCCAAGTGGGAGATTGTTGGTTGTGGATCCTGATTATCTTCCTGATTTAGAGTTATTTTACTTTCAGTCGTGTTTATACCCCATGAAGTATTTACACCCCAGAAGTATGTATACTCTTCCACGCGAGGGAGTGCAGAGGGGGGGTACCCCCTCTGGGGGGTCCGGGGGGGCTATCCCCCCAGCTGGGGGGTTTGGGGGCAAGCGGGCCCCCAAAAAAAAAATTCCTTGCAAAAGTATATTGTAATTTCATTGTAAATATGGACCATTCATTATAAGGTCACAGATCTAACGATAGATATTATGTTAGGGTTTTTTTCCCTAGAAGGAAACCCTCTTTTATGAGGGAAATGTATTGCGGCTATGTAGGTTGGCAAGTATTGTATTCTGAGAGAGGAGACTGTGAGAGAAAGAAGAGGAAGTTACAATGGGTTTTGTTGTAGGTTGATCCCTTCATTTTGCTGGATAATAATAAAGAAAGGACCTGGCAATTTCTCTGGTGGACATAGCCCACACTGGGTGAACCACGTAAATCTTTGTCTTTCTTGTATTGTGTATCTTCTGTGTTTTATTTCCGCATTTGTTTTATTTTATTGCTCCACGGTCCTATTTTTCTAACAAATACATTTCCCTCATAATAGAGGGTTTCCTTCTAGGGAAAAAAACCCTAACATAATTTCTATCGTTAGATCTGTGACCTTATAATGAACGACCCATATTTACAATCAAATTACAATATACATTTACAAGGAAATTTTTCCTTCGGGGGCCCTCTTGCCCCTGGACCCCCCAGTCGGGGGTATAGCCCCCTCAAACCCCGTAGAGGAGCTAACCCCCCTCTACACTCCCCCGTGTGGAGAGTGTACATATTTATGGGGTGTAAGTCTTCAAGGGGTATAAACACGACTGAAAACAAAAAAATTGTGAATCAAGAAGATAATCAGGATCCACAACCAACAATATCCCACTTGGAGACTAATCTCAAAAACTCCACCGCTGATGTATATGTTGGACTCTAAACCTTCTTAGACCTAGAAAATTTCTCATATTCATCTTCATTGTTGAAGACCAACTAAAACTGAGCAGGAACTCAGTTTCTCCCTGGTTACTCCCTTTGCTAACATGTCTGCAGGATCCTGGCTAGTGTGTATCTTTTCCAACTTCAAATGTCCATCTTCCAAGGTGGATCATATGAAGTGGTACCTCAACTGTATATTCTTAGTATTTGAATAGAAGGATGAGTTCTTTGCAATAAGAATGGAACTCTCACTATCATAGTACAACCTGTTATTCTCTTAATTCTTTCTCAATTCCTCCATAAACCTCTATAACCAAATCATCTCTTTACTATCCTCTGTAGAAGAAACATACTTTGCCTATGTTGTTGAAAGTGCAAAAACCTTTTGCAATTTTGAAATCCAACTTATTGATGTTCCACCTATAGTAAAAACATACCCTGTGGTGCTCCTCCTACTCTCTTTATCACTTTCCATATATAAATCAACATGTCCATGTAGAAAAGTGTCTGAACCTCCAAAACATAATGAATCAGTGGCAGTACCTCTCAAATACATGAGAATCCACTTTACTACCTCCCAATGTTCTTTACCTGGATTGTTCATATACCTTCTCAAAACTCCCACTGCGTGTGCAATATCTAGTCTTGTGCAAACCATTGTATACATCAAGCTACCAACTGTTGATGAATAAGAGACCCTGGACATGTATTCTATCTCCTCCTATGTCTTGGAACACTTTTCCTTAGTTATATTGAAATGGTTGGCTAAAGGTGTACTAACTGTTTTTTCCTTCTGCATTCTAAACCTCTCCAACACCTTATCTATGTACTCACCCTCAGACAATGTCAATTTGTGATTTTTCCTGTCTCTTGTTATTATCATACTAAGGATTTTCTTTGCAGCACCCAAATCCTTCATCGTAAATGAATTATCTAATTTCTTCTTGATCACATTTATATCCTACATATTAGACCCTGCAACAAGCATGTCATCTACATACAATATCAAGATAATATAGCTTCCATTTTCTAGCCTTTTAAAATAAACACAGTGATCAAAATGACATATACTATAACCGTGTTCTGTCATAAACCTGTCAAACTTTAAATGCCACTACCTTGGAGCTTGCTTTAGGCCATACAATCTCTTCTTCAACCTGCATACCAAATTCTCCTTTCCTTTGAGCTCATACCCCTGTGGCTGCTGCATCTAAATATCTTCCTCCAAATCCCCCGTGGAGAAAAGATGTTTTTACATATAACTATTCAAGATGCAAATCTTCTACTGTCACAAGACTTAAAATAGTCCTAATTGAAGTCATTTTAACAACAGGAGAAAATATTTCATCAAAATCTATACCATTTTTTTGTGCAAACCCCTTTACAAAGAGTCTATCCTTGTATCGCTTTATTCCTCCATCTTCTTCCTTCAAATTGTAAACCCATTTATTCCGCAATGATCTTTTTCCTGCAGGCAACTAAACTAAGTCCCAAGTATGTTTATTTACCAAGGAATCCATATCCTCTTTCATGCCTTTCTCCTACTTATTTTTGGTGTCTACATGCATTGCCTCTTCATAACATTATGGTTCACCATAATCAGTCAACAATAAATAATACAATGAAGGAGAGTATCGTTCAGGGGGTATACTTAACCTGGTAGATTTTCTAACAAAACTTGTAGGTGTTTGAGGTACATGTTAATCTTGTTGTTGTACATTTTGATTTTATGGTTCCTTTGCAATTTCTTTTTCAGTAATCTCATCAAGCACTGTGTATTCTTGTTTTTCTTTTTCCTTTTTGTTGTTTTTCTTTATTCTTGTAAACTCCTTGCTGCAATATTCACCTCCATTATCTGATCTAAGAAACTTCAAAAAATTTCCTGTCTCATTCTCAACCAAAGCTTTCCATTTCTTAAAAGTATCAAAAACATCAGATTTTTGTCGAATGCAATAAATCCAAGTTTTTCTAGTTGCAACATCAATAAAAGTAACATAATAATGAGAACCACCAAGAGATGATACCTGAGCTGGTCCTCGTACATCTGTATGCACAATCTCTAAACTTTCATTCTTCTTTTCTTTTTTTACTCTGAGAAATCTGGCTCTCTTATGTTTTCCATGAACACAATGCTCACAGAAGTCCAAATCAATTTGTTTAAGATATTGCAAAAAAAAAAAATTGTGAAGTATCTACATTCCCTTCTCACTCATGTGCACCAGCCTATGATGCCATAGTGTTGTATCCACTCCTGTAGAAGCTAAAGATATAGAAGAGTCAGTATTACCAATACATAAATACAATGTACCTACCTTCTCTCCTTTTTCTGTCACCAATGATCCTTTGATGACCTTCCACGTCTTATCTATAAATATGGATATAGAACCTTCACTTTCCAACTGCCTTGTTGAAATTATATTTTTCCTTAAATATGGAACATGTCTTACCTCTTTCAACAACCATTGGTTTCCATTGCATTGTTTTACTTTTACCTTTCCCATTCCAAAAAGTTTGCATGGTGCATCATCACCCAAATGAACCTGTCCAAAATCACCCTGAACATAATCTAGAAAATGTTTCCTATGGGGTGTGGCATGAAATGAAGCCTTTGAATCTACTACCCAAGACTCAGAAATATTATCTATAGAAAGAATCAAAGCATCTTGTAACACATCACCTGTTACATTTGCTTCCTGATTTATCTCCTTCTGTCCATCTCTTTGTTTCTTTGGAGCTCTGCAGTCTTTCTTCAGATGTCCTTTCTTCCCACAATTCTAGCACTCTATCTTTCCAAGTCTGGATTTGGATCTTCCCTTCCTATAATTACCACAATTCCCTGGGCCCTTTCCTCTATCCTTTTGTCTTCTGCTATTCTCCATGTTCAATGCATTGCCTCATGTATCACATGTGCTTTTCCGTCGCATTTCCTCACTAAGGATAACACCAACAACATCATCAAATTTTAAAGTATTTGAACCAGAGATAGAGTTATTTACAGCCATGACCAAGATGTTCCAACTTTCTGGCAATGAGAACAATATTAGAAGAGCCCTGACCTCATCATCAAAGCCCACTTTTACAAAAGTTAGTTGATTAGTAACCGTATTAAAATCATTTAAATGATCTGCAACAAACCCACCTTCTGACATCTTCATATTAAATAATCTCTTCATTAGAAATACTTCATTGGACGTCGAGGGTTTTTCATACAATTTAGCCAATGCGTGCATCAAAGACTTCATTGTCTTTTCTTTCGAAATATTGAAATCCATCGACACTGCCAGGATCAGCCGTATCATTCCTAGAGCCTTTCTATCAAGAATCTCCCATTCTTCGTCCTTCATGGTCATCGGCTTCTTTGCTACTCCGCCCAATGGTAGGAATAGATCCTTTTGATATAAATAATCTTCCATCTGCATCTTCCATAACTAATAGTTTTGGTTGTTAAATTTCTCGACCCTAAACTTTCCATCTTCTGCCATTGCTCCCACTCGAACCAGGTAGTTTTGGTCGTTACCTTTTTCTTTGATACCAGTTGTTAGAAAAACAAGACCATGGAGCAATAAAATAAAACAAATGTGGAAACAAAACACAAAAGATACACAATACAATAGAGACACATATTTACGTGCTTCACCCAGTGTGGGCTACGTCCACTAGAGAAATTGTCAGGTCCTTCCTTTATTATTATCCAGCATATGAAGGGATACAACCTACAACAAACCCATTGTAACTTCCTCTTCTTTCTCTCACAGTCTCTTATCTCATAATACAATATTTTCAATAATGCATAGCCGCAATACATTTCCCTCATAACAGAGGGTTTCCTTCTAGGGAAAAAACCCCTAATATAATTTCTACCGTTAGATTTTCAACCTTATAATGAACGGTTCAGATTTACAATGAAATTACAATATACATTTACAAGGAAATTTTTCCTTCAGGGGATTTTCCCCCAAACCCCCGTCGGGGCCCTGCTTGCCCCCAGACCCCCCAGCCGGGGGGATAGCCCCCCCCCGAACCCCACAAAGGGTATAACCCCCCTCTTCACTCCCCTGCGTCGAAGAGTGTACATGCTTCTGGGTTGTAAATTCTTCATGCAGTATAAACACGATTGAAAACAAAAGACCTTTGAATCAGGCTCCATAACCAACATAAATGTGGACTTTGTCAGGAGAATAGTCCACTCTGATAAACACGTTTTCCACAATTTTAGGATACTTAGAGATATTAATTGGTTCAGTTTCCAAAATATTTTCCATGTTACCCTCAACATACACAACATGTGTTTCCAAGGGGTTCATAGACCGATCTTGATCTCCAGTCATGGCCAATATAAACTCTCCATTCTCAACACTATTGAGTTCCAGGAGGAAGTAAGACCTATGGTGCATATCCTCCCAAGGGATTTTAGGCCCTATAATTTCCTCTAGGATAACTTCATCAGATGGTAAAACTATATCAAATCAATCCAAAGAGTGGGAAGAGTTGGAGGCCCACATGGGCACAATAAGATGACCTAACTTCTCTATTTGAGGAGGATCTTGATCAGTGTCTATATTAATACATTGAATAGATTGATAATCCATATCTACCACATACAAAGGCCATTCCTATGTGTTCAATTCCTTCCACCGAAGTAGACAAAGAGGGTAAGATCCACATATTCTCAAATTATGTTGTTCAGAAATAATAGACTTGGGTCGAGGGAGTCAAAGAGTGTAGAAACTCACAACAATACTAAGAGGGGGCTGGTGAATCAATATTTTATTAAATTTTTGTATTTTTCTTTTCTTCGAACCATTTAAGTTATCAATAGTGCGCACTTAATGACAAGAACAAGCATAACTAAAATCAATTCTCAGAAATAAAAAACAGTGTAGAAATTAAACCAACCCACTTACTGACAAGGAGAAATGAAAATAATCACAATGAACATAGTACAACAGGATTTTACGTGGAAACCCATAAAGGGAGAAAACCACAAATATCTTCTTCTTCTTCAATAATGTAGGCACCAATCCATTATAATGAGAAAACCAATTCTTTGTGTGAGCACCAACTCATTGTTTTACCAGCACCTACTAGAAGAAAGCATACACTCCCTAGATTTATCAGTTCCAACTGAAAGGAACCTCCAACCCCCCAGTTTTACCAGCACCAACTAGAAGGAAGAACCAACTCCCTGGACATAGCACAAACTTAGTGACTATGCAGGCACCAACCTACTAAGGACACCAATCCTCAGTGAGATACAACTCACCCTAGCACCACCCTACCACCCTAGTTTCAAAATAAAAACAAACCTTTCAATGCAGACTTGCGTATTTATATTTTTGTTTCTATGAACAGTTGCAGTCTTTTTCTTCCCTTTACTTCCGCGCACTGCACTATCATAACATATACATACTTATTGAATTTTTCCTGAGTCCACCTTCCTGTATGTGGACATGTTACAGTTACAATGTGGAAAAGATTTGAATATATCAAAGTCATGTTAGTTATAATTTGTCTAAATAAAGTATGGAGGTTACAATGTGGAAGACCTTTGACCAAATCAAGATCCTATCAATTACAATAAAGAATGTGTAAATATGATGGTTACATTGTGGACAAAATTTTGTTATCTAACATTATTTGACTAAATCAAATGGACTAAGTCAAATGGACAAATTACCATCATAGTCCCATCACAGTTCATACAACGTAGTCCATACCACGCAGACTATACCATGAAATTCATACATCTCAGTCCATACTGCTCAGTTCCATACTACTTATTGTTTCACTTTTGCATAGTCACACCATCACCTTGTTGCACCGTCACGCTGTCACACCATCACACTTTTACATTGTCGCCTTATCACACCGTCACACTGTCCACAATCACATTGTTGCATTCTCACACTATCACACTGTCACACTTTCACACTATCACATTTTCACACCGTTGCACTGTTTGTTGTTGCACTATCATTGTTTTGCACTGTCACACAATCTCACTGTCTCAATATCACACTATCGCACTTTCACATTGGTCTCATTGTCGCATTATCCACTTTCATACTGTTGCACTGATGTGTACTTTAAAAAAACTTATGACCTTGTTTATACGATGTCCAACACCTTTCTTACGTTGACACATTTCTTACTACGTACACACAATACCATGCACATATCATCTTCGCCTTCACATGATACTGCGCACACATCAACTGTGTCGTTTCGGCAGACTCCGCTTAGTTTGACATCAATGAGAACTATGCTCAATAAAGAGACCAACACGTTGTTTGTGTATTTAATTTCCTAATTAAAGTAGCTCAATCTTCCAATACATTAATTTTTAACCCGAGGTATGTTCTTTTATTCCAAGGTTATTGTGCAAAATATATGTAGGCAAAAATTTCTTTAACTGACACTATCCTGTAATATAAAAAGAAAAATATCAATAATTAAACACACACTAAAAAATAGATTTCACACTACTGAAAGGAAAACACTGTTTCTTGAGTAAAACACTTGTGTTGAATTGGAAATCACACTTCACACTTTCGTTAATTTGAAGCACACCCATACTACTAGAATTAAAACAACAATGATGTAAATGAGATCACTCTCACACTTGCATTAAAATTAAAACACACCCACATTTTCTTGAATTAAAAGTACTCTGCTAAAATGAAATCACCCCTTGCATAAATAATCAAACCTCAGTCTTTCATAAATGAAATAAATCCACACTTGCATAAAACAACTAAACCCACACTTGCACAAATGAAAGGCACCCTAAAAATATCACCCTGCACACTTGATTTGAAAATAAATCACTTTCTTGGAAAGTAAACAAACCACACTCTTTCTAGGAATAAATAAAAACAAACTTCACTCTAGCTGGAAATGAAATAAATTCACTCCTCACAAAGAAAAAAATGCATTCAATGTGAAAGCAAACACACCATGCTGAAATAGAATAAGTTTGAAACCAACTAATGATTCATAATAGGGAACCACCTATGAAATGACTATCACCAACATCCAAAATACAAATGAGTTTCATTAACTTATCGATAAATGGAGATCAAGAAAATCAACACAATAATCCTGTAATAGAAACAATTAGTAAACTAAATTTGATTCAAAATATAGTTGAGTAACAACAATCTACGTCTGTACAAGAACACTCACAATTATTTGTAAATAATAGTAACAATATAAATCTAAAACTATATATGTAAAATAACACTCATGACATAAATGAAATAAATATACATATTGGTATAGTAACAGTAACCCTGCTAAAGAGGAGGTCCCTTCCTCCTTAGCAAGGCCTGGAAAAAATACAAAAAATACAACTTATTTAAACATAAATTGAACCACAAACCCGTTGAATCTTTATTAATAAAAATTCGAAAGTTATAGGTGCAGATGTTGTTTCTCATTGACTAGATTGGTTGTTGAAAAAATAGACTAGCTTGGGAGTGTAAGTACTATGTTTTAAAGCTCCCCCTTAACTAATCTTAGGAAATTGACAATTACAAACAACCTTGAGAATATTTCAATTCTCAAACTATTCATTACAATGTTAAATAGAAGATATTCAATATCATTTATAATCGTTTGTAACAAAATATGACTAATTACAAATACAATAATCATGACTTTGTAAAACCAACCATGTCATCCAGGAAGACAATTCATTTCCACAAAGAACTTGTGTGGATTAGCAACCTGATTAGCATCATCACAAATGGTCACCATTTGTAGATAACATTGTTGATCTATTAGGAGTAACAACACCTGGAGAAACAACACTTTGGGAGTAACAACAATTAGGATTAATGGCACTTTGAGAGTAACAACACTTCGGGAATAACAACATTTGGGAGCAAAAACATCTCGAGGAACCAATCATCCTATAGGCATTTCTCAATACTTTGTTAGTAAATACTCAAAACAACCATTATCCTTCCTAAATGTAAGAAAAACTTAATTAATTGAGGCAACATATGAACTTAGCATGCCTAGAAAAAAATACATGATGTTGGATGGTAATGGTTATGAAAAGGAGATGGATGATATAAGAAAAGTGGGTGAAGTAATCATAAAAGGGTGAAAAAAAGATGTCAATTCCTGAACCCAACATCTCCCCCCAACTAAAGCAACTACATGTCCTCATGCAACCCACTAATCAATCAGAGTCTAAGTCAGAATACTGCATGTGAATATTAGTGAGACTGTATGCTCCAGCAATGTCCTCTTGAACATACCTGTATCCAATGGTCATCATCACATATGTCCACCAATCCTCGTCCTTTCTTATCTAGTACATCTGTTGATACTTCCTTATGGGGATAAATATTAAGGGGAATCTGTACCTAAGGCTCAGTCACGTGGATCCACATTTCTTGATACTATCCATGTACCTATTTATTCTTCCCATTGAAGGTTACTGGGAACGTTGAATTTGAGCAATCTTCGGTATACTTCATCCATCTTTGTATACTTGTAAAAAGTTGGCTTGATGATGAAAATGTACCGGATCTCGTGTTGTATACTGATGTCTGACTGGAAAGCTTCTTAGAATGCCTTTCCTGTGATATTTCCCTGTATTCCCAAGAATTTCAAACTATCTTTAGCCACGGTGGCTAATTTCTTCTTATAATCAGAAAGTGTCATTAACTTGTCATTTATGACCCTTAAGCCAGGGAGGCCTTTCTTCTGCAGAGCTTCAATTTTGCTGAAAAATCTTTGCACTCCTATGTCCATAGTCTGGACCTTTTCCTCCAGTTGTAACATCAATCCTCTTTTGGTCAAGACCCTCTTGACCTCGAGGATGGTTTTTGTCCTATCTTCAATTTTTAAATCCTCTAATTCTCCTCTAGTTTTTGAATTCAAAAATTTAATGATCTCAGTGGCTTCTGCGGGTATCTCTCCCAATTCTCCTCTTATTTTCTCAATTTCATGCTTGCTTCTTTGCACAAGTTCGTTCTTCTCAAACATGATTTGTATCATAGGCCATATTTCATTTATGGATTTGGTGATATCCATCCAGACATTTTCCTTGACCTCGACAAGTGTTTTGCCTGCCAATGTTTGCTTTTGAAGATGTTGCAATTCCTGTCTGAGCTTGTCTGATGTTTGTTTCTCCTTGGAGTAGCTGATTTGGTAAGAAGACTTGAGTTCCTTAAGGTACTCAACCTCCCTTCTAAGTCTGCTAATCTTTGTCTCTTGCAAATTCATTTCTTCCATGGATTTTCCCAGTTCTACTGTCTTCTCCAGAGCTGTCAGTGGAGTTGTTGAGGGAGTTTCTGCTGAGGGGATTCCCATTGTGGAGGCTATTCTTACTCCTGTGAGTGGAACTGCACTTAATGGAATGACTTCCATGGGATTTGATTGTACCTTCTTATTCAATAACCTTTCCAATTCTGCTTCCATCTCTTTCAACTGTGCATTCTTCTCTATAATCAACCTGAGCATCTCATCCTTTTCCCCCTCTGTCTCAGCTATTTCCTTTGCCTATGCATCTTTCGTTGGTGGCAGTTTCAACTATTTCCTCAGAGATGCTATATCGACATTTTTCTTTTTAATAATATCCTCAAGTGCTTCCACATTTGAGGGGTCATACCCGATCTTGAGGACCAATTCTTCCAACATCTTAATTCTGTTATCCTTTGCAAAGGATGATATCTTTTCTAATTTCAGTTGTGTCTGGACATTGCTCGGAGATACCTATAATTTAGTGGCTGCAGTAGAAGCATTTTCCAACGTGGAGAAAATCATTTCCCCAGTTTGCCTGTGCAGATCCATTTGATCAGCAATATGCACATCCCTAGTATGAAACTCGAATGTTTCCCTTTTGTAATCAGTGATTGCTTTGGGGTCTGGCACCTGTGCCTGCAGAAACACCATGTGCATTCTTCCCTTATCTGTATCAAATGTAGACAATAGTATGTGTTGTGTCGTTGATGTTTGTTTCCAAAATTGAGCATATGTATTGTTGGTCAGCGTCTAATTTTTCTTTTTGATCAGGTCATACTTCTAAAAAATACTCAACTTTGGTCCTACTTTACTCAGCTGGTCAACTAGTTGAGTATTCATGGGCTTCTTAGGCACAACGGTAGACACAATTTGCTTGCTTCTTGTGCTTAGAAGTGAGCGATCATCTTTCGTAGTTGCAACGGATTGGATTTCCTTTTCACCATCCATGTCAGGTGTAAGACTGGTTTTTGACTTTTTGGTGTGTAATTGGAAATATTAAGTTGAGACTTCAGTGATGGAAGGTGAAGTATCCTTCCTGGGTCTTTTCTCCCTGGGAAACTGTGGTGTAGTAGTCTGTGAGATGATGACTGAGGGGTCCTGCTGTTCTATCTCGACTAGAGTGTTCAACTCCCATTCTGTTTGATTCGTGAACTTCTCTATCTCAAGCTTGGGTGTATGAACATATGGGACATTTTTGTTTTTAATCCTCATCTCATAAATTATCCCGCATGGATCATAGTGCCATATGAAACTAGAAAAAAACGTCATTTCTTTCAACAGTCTGTCTGCTTCCTCCCCAACGCCTCGACTATTGCAGATGAAAGACCTTATTTTCCCTTTAATTCTAAGTTGTTGTTTCTTGTTCAGAGACACAAAATGTATGTCATCTGAGTTAATCATTTGTCTTATGTATTCCAGGGAAAATATCCTCATGGGTAAATACTTGGAAAATTTGTATGGAGCCAACTCGCATCCATATACCCTGATCTCGGTGTGGTTTTGGTAAAGATACCAGTCTCCAATTTTTGCAAGGTCTGAGAGGTGTAAAATCCTCTAAATCTCCTCATTTATTCTCGGTTCAGGTCTACCACTGGGCATGCTCACCACTGGATGATAGAACTGCTCGATAAACTGTTTGAAGATGAATTCTATAGAATTTTGTCTGAGTAGTGAAGTCCAAGTTGTTATCACCTACGGCCTCCCGTCCTTGTCCATATTCTGCATTGAAAAGGAGAATCTATCCACCTAAAAGAAAGTGAACATGTAGGCCAGTATTGAGGAATACCGAAACATGCCCTCTGTGGTGAAATTTGAAAACTGTTCATGAATATTGTTCACCAGGAAAGTGTTGTAATTGAACTGTGTGGTGGGTCTTTCTTCTATGGAGAATATAGACAGAAAACCCAATATGGGTTCATCCACCCATTGGTCGAAAAAATAACCCAGCAGAGCATAGAGTGATGAAATGATTTGGTTTCCCTTTACTGAGAACGGGGAGGAAGGGTACGGGGGATTTGTCTTGGGGAGCTGAGCAGCCTGAGGGAGGAAAATCTTGAAAATCTGGGCTCTCTGGGGAATGATAGTTTCTAGTATAGCTCTGTGATGATTTCGAGATTGAAAGGGGAGACTGATTCAGTTCTTGGGATCTGCATCATCTGGTCTATGGCCTCTGGTGTGATGAAGAAAAAATCTTCTACTGATGAAGATACTATGGCTCTCTGGTCGGGGAGGTAATGAGCCTGGCACTTGAGGTCGAACTCAAGGAAATGGTGGACCTGGGGGAAAAGACACAGGGGAAGGTTGGACTCCCAAAGCCTAATTTCATCGCTCTAATGTAAGAAAACATTCTTTAGCCATGAGTGCAAATCCGTGAAGTCAAATTCACACCTGGTGTCTGCGATTAAATGATCTTTGTCGGCCAAATGGATCCTGTCGAGATCGATAGGAGGAGGGAGGAATGGATTTTCCTTGGCTTCTTATTTCTTTGATTTTAGTGCCATCACTTCAAAGTAAGAAATGGGAGAAATGAATGAAAAGAGTGGTTTTGAGCAAATGGATACTTGTTGGGCGCGGGGGATATATCAACAAGCTAACAGATAAGTTAGCTAGTAATAAATTGCCAATGGGTCTTTTGGAGTGTGAGATGGCAGGTAACAATGAATGATGAATACGACCGAATGATGTGGAGGGTGTTGATTGGGAATTTACCATGATGAAGGGACTTGTAACGTGTGAACAAGGGGGAGTGGACTAACAAAGTTATGATATGTGACCCTTAGGGAACAAGTGGAAAATGATGTCATGAGGTGACAAGGGATATGTCAGAAAGAAATAAGAGGTACGTGGTGGAGTCTGGACCAATGGATCTCTTCCACGTAGAGAAAGG
>ML801046.1:236363-247467 GCA_009831015.1 Picea engelmannii
GGGGGAGTCCGGAAAAGCTTATCAATCATAGATCTGAGCACTAGTACCTCGTCCATTCATCTGTGCGTTGTCTTTAATCTGTGAGTGAAAACTCATTTTTTTCTTTGAAAAGTTAGGATAAGCACTTTAAGTGGGTTTTTCCAAGCTTTCCCTATTTTTATCACCATGGGGTTAGAGATTCAACTTTCAAACATCAAAGATAGCATTCAACATCGATCATTATGCATGTTTTATTAAGATAAAGAAAACTACCCTATGCTCTAACCTAATTACCTATGACATTTAGCCCAAATTAAATTGTTGGACTAAGAAATTACTCTATCCTGGGGTTATTTGACCAAGATTAGGCAGTTTGGTCAAATTTATTCTCTAGCTAACCTAATTTGCTTGGCTAAGATTAAACAGTTTAGCCAAGCTTATTCACTACTCCTATCAACATAAATTTAAAAGGACTTGGCCATGATTAAACTGTATGAACCAAGTCATTGTTATTGCATGGGGCTCTATCCAATTTCTTTTATGCCCTCTTTTATTCTTTTTCTTTCTTTTCTTTTTCTTTTTCTTTTCTTTTCTTTTTCTTTTCTTTTCTTTTTCTTTTTCTTTTCTTTTTCTTTTTATTTTATTTTCTTTCAAATTATTTGTAGAATGAAAAATCATTTGACAACTAAAACAATAAAAGGATAAAATTTTCAGTCGCCAGTTGATCCTATAAATTATAGGTTTATAACAGCGGCTCCACCTAGGGATGGTACTCTCCTTGTGGAGTGCCAAGAATCCTGTTTCTGATGTTCTGAAAAACTTTCTCCACGTTTTCCTTTGTTGTTTGATTTGTTTTGTTTTTTGAAAGTTTGATGACAATGTTCAGTGGCTTAGGGCCTTCTCTGCGGGCTTCAACCATCTGATCAAAATTATTCACTCAAAAACTTGTAAGCACAATAAAATGATTTGTACAATGGAAAGGTGTGACTCAAGTTCCTTACTGAGGAGATGAGTAGTGCTTCAGCATTCTGCCATTCACAGGTCCTCCTGGAAGATTGGTCCCATCGTTGTTGTTGAGCAGGAAAGCAGTATTTCCTCTGAATGCATGAATTATGTAAGGTCTCTTCCATAGACTGTCAAATTTTCCATGCTTCCCCTTATCTTCATTGCGGGCATCCCATCTCAGAACCAGGTCACCTAGCTCAAAGGCATCATCTTTAGTTCTTTTATCAAAGATATTTTTAATTTTCTCCTAGACAACCTGAGTTTTGTTGTATACTTCTTCTTTGGACTGCTGCAAGTGTATCCTCTAGTTTATCCTTCTTTGGGAGTCGTTCGACTTGGGTTGCATCTCTTGCAGCAGTTTCATGACAGGAATCCCTAAGGAGGTAAGAAAAACTGCTTCAGTGCCATAGACCAATTAATATGGAGACATACCAATTGACCTCTTGGTGGTCAGCTTGTCAGCCCACAGTGCGAAGACCAGCTTGTTATGCCATGACTTTTTGTTTTCTTGTAACGTCTTCTTAATAATGTTCACCAGGGTTTTATTGGATGACTCCGCCAGCCCATTTCCCTGAGGGTAATAAGCTATGGAATGTCCCAAACCAATATGATATTGGTTGTAAAAATATATGAGCTTCTTATATCAGAAAGTAGCTGCATTGTCAGTTATAATCTTTCTAGGACACCCAAAACGAGACAAGATATTATTCTCTAGAAATTTAATAATGACAGAATCAGTAGCTTGCCTGCTTGGTATAGCTTTGATCCATTTTTTGAAATAGTCTGTAGCAGTAAGAATCCACCTGTGTTGGCCCGAAGAGGGAGGATGTATTTCTTCGATAAATTCTAATCACCATTGCTGGAAAGGAGCTTCAACAGAGATTGGTTTCAGGGGCAAAGGAAGGAGTTTCCTTTTTCCCTCGAACACCTGACATTTATGATATGAAGTCACTTTCTGATGCACATCAACAAATAGTGTAGGCCAATAGAACCCAGCTCTGAGAATTTTATTAGCTATGGTCTTCCAGCTCAGATGACCGCCACAGTCTCCTGCATGAAAATCCTACAATACTTTGTCAGCTTCATCCTTTAACAGACAATTTAACAAAATACCTCCAGGATCCTTCCAATATAGATTGCCTTCTAGAATGAAAATTTTTAATACTTTCAATTTCAAAAACCTAGCTTTAGTTTTGGTCAAACCAGGGGGAGCTTGTAAGTTATGCAAAACAAATATCAGATCTGTGTACCATGGAGAGTTCAGAAATACCTCTTTCACACTTGGATTCGTCTGTTGTCCCTGTTCATCTACTGCAGCTAAGAAATTAATATCAAGAGCATGGAAATTGGATTCAGCCATTAACTTTGCTAGACCTTGACCTTTAATTAGTTTAGTAGGATTAATCTCTATATCATACTCCAAAATGATAGCAATCCATTTTCCTCTTCTTCCATCTGGATTGTCCTGGGTTAAAATGTCCTTCACTACTGCATTTAGAACGTATGCAATGGTGTGGGAATGGAGAATATATACTCTAAAATATTTTATGGCTTTTACCAGGGCAAAAGCTTGTTTCTCCATTATTTTATAATTCAAAGAAGCATCTCTTAAAGATTTACTGAAAATGGCTATGGGTTGTTCATACCCTTCGTTGTTTTTCTGTAGTAATACTGTGGCAATGGTATGTTCAGAAGCAAAAGAAAAAAGGTAAAAATCCTTGGTGAAGTTGGGACTTATCAAGATTGGAGCCTGTGTGAGTGCATGTTTAACTTGTTCAAAAGACTGCTTGGATTCAAAGTCCCATTTTATTTTTGTGTCCTTTTTTAACATGTTGGTGATGTTTCTGAGAAGCTCAGCCAGGTTAGGTGTGAATCTTCTCAGAAAGTTTATTTTTCCAATGAAAGATTGTAACTCTTTGATATTCCTTGGGTGTTCCAATTTCTGAATGGCTTCTATTCTGTTGGGGTCAATTTTAATTCCATCCTTAAATATTATGTGCCCCAACAATTTTCCTTCCTCTAATACGAAAAGGCTTTTCTTAGAATTTAGAGAAATCCCAAATTTCCTGCATTTCTCAAACACTTTTCTGAGATGTCGTAAGTGATCGTCATCATATTGGGAATAAACAGTTACGTCGTCTAGATAAATGACAATAAATCTTCCAAGTTCTTCCAAAAAAGCGATGTCCATTTCTCTTTGGAAAGTGGCCCCAACGTTCATCAACCTGAAAGGCATTTTCATGTACATGAAGGTACCCCAAGGTGTTGTGAAAGTTGTATTCTCTTGGTCATCTGGGTGAATAAGAACATAGTTATAGCCTGAGAAACCATCGAGTAAGGAGATTCGGCTGGATCCAACTACCTTTTGTAATATGTGGTCCATTTTTGGAAATGGGTAGTTGTCTTTTAGGGAAACCTTGTTCAAGTTTCGGAAATCAATGCAAAGCTTGATTTCCCCAGTTTTCTTTCGAGTCAGGACCAGATTTGAAACCTATTTGGAAAATCGTAAGGGGACTATGATTTTAGCATCATACATATTCTTGATTTCTTTTTCTATCAAGGGAAGTAACTTGGGATTGATTCTCCTAAGTTTTTGTCTGAAAGGTTTTTGATCTTCTTTTATCGGGATCCTATGTTGAATGATGCTTATGTCATAAGATTTTAAATCTTCATATCCCCAAGCGAACAAGTTTGCATATTCCTTGAAAAGTTCAGTGTATTTGAGTTTTTGATCAGGAGGTAAGGATTTGGAAAGTTTTACTATCCTAGGTTTCTCTTCTGTCCCTATGTTACAGTCTTCAACCTCTTTACCACTGGCTTCAATTTTTGGTTTTTTAGCTACATCATTAAAATCAAATAAGTCTTCTAATGGAACTAAACCCCTAGGAAAAATATTACTCTTTAAATGCAAAACATCATAATCTATCTCATCTTCACCTAACTCTTCTGAATCTATTTTATTTACACTATCATTTCCAAAAACGGATTTATTCACATTTTCATCATCATTTTCTAAGTCTATGTTTGTACACTCAAAATCATTTTTACATTGTAGAAAATATTCAATTTGATCATCGTTCCCAAATACCTGCCAGTATCTGATGTTGTTCGGGACAGTTGGTCTGCACTTCACCTCCATCGTGTATGGGCGAGTGGAATGAAAAGGTATCTGTCATGTAGTTGCTGACGTAGCTAACCCATCTGCTAAAATGTTATGTTCCCTAGGCATCACCTGCAAATCAACTTCAGTGAAACATTTAAGGGTATCCAAAACAACATTTCTATAAGCTCTAAGCCTGGGATGTTTTTTTGCATACTCACCTTTAATTTTTTTGATAATTAATTCAGAATCACCTCTTACCATAATTTGTTTGGCACCAAACTTCATTAGTAGTTTCAGGCTGACCATCAAAGCTTCGTACTCGGTAATGTTGTTAGTGCATTGAAAATTCAGTTTGTAAGAATGGTTTTCCCAATACCTGGATTTGTGATTGTGCATGCTCTAGCTCCTTCTTTACTTACATCTCTGTCGAAGTCCATGCTCCAGAAATCTGCAGGCAATTCTTCACTTATTACGAGTTTCTTCCCTTTTGCCTCAGTGATTTCTTGGCCTTCGTTCAGGTCAAAAGTATCTTCTTCCAGTTGAGCGATTTGTTCTCATATATTGTCGTCATTATACAGGATGAAGGAATCTAGATTGGAGTGAAAAGAGTACAGAGGATAGTTATGGGGATTTTCCTGGCTGCTGACCATATATTTCATCAGTGTCTCTATGTACAGTCTTTTCTATTGTCCAAATACTGGGATGGTGGCATATGACATATCCAACTGCAATGTTCCTTTCAACTTGGCCCCCCAAGACCTGGACAACAACATACCATATTTCGAGGGAATGTTCGCCACTACCACATCCATAACCATGCCTTTTGCTGGAATCTGAACTAGGGTGATACATAAGTCCTTGATCAACCCGATACATCTGACTTTGCTGTAATCAAAAGAGGGTAAATCCTTGTAAGGTCTAGTGACCTCGAGTCCCATTTTTTCCATCACCGCTTTAGGCATCAGGTTATGGGAAGCACCCAAATCTAACATAATATTGTGCAAAATCAGTATGACCATCAACTTCAAGGCCAAACAAGAGTTTAGGTTGATCATCGGTAAGATTTACCGTGTCCGAATGATTCGTCGATCCAACAGTTCATGCCTTCTTGCCTATATTAGGCTCAATGCTCAGTTCTTTGATCACCTAAGATTGGTAAGCGTTCTTACTCATCAACTTGAAAAGGGGAAGAGGAATTTTCACTTTGGCTAATTCCCCTTCAAGGCTGAAAGGAGTGGGTGCTCTGCTTTGGCTCAGCAATTATGATCTGTCCACCATAGTTTTCTGAGTAGAATTACATGGTCGATTGGTTGATGAAACCTCAGTCTACGTTGATCTCTGTAAAATGGTAGGGCTTCTTTTTCTGGATCTTCAGCATTACCTTTCTCGGGGATGTTCTTGGTAGAAGGCTCAGGAGATTTCTTGGTTTTGACTGTTTTCTTTGTTTCGGTTACCTTTTTTGGGGAATTTTCATATGTCTTTTTATTTCGTAGATTGTACTGCTTGTGTACCTCCATAATGGCATTTTCAAATGCCTATTGTTCGGTCTCTTCAGCTTCCTCACTCACCTCTATTTGAGAAAGAAGGAAAATTTCTTGCTCTTCCTAAGTAAGGAAAATGGCTTCGTTATCGTGAATGCCCATGAGGTTTATGTGTGTGTCCTCTAATTCTTCAATTACCTCCTCACCTTCATCAGCATAATTTTCCTGTAGGGGTGGTCTGATCTGTTGATCAAGACCTCTCTGTTCTCTTTGATCACTAGGATCCCTCTGCCTGATTTGAGGAGGATTTCTTCTGAAGTTAGGATTCTGAATTTGTGGAGCAGGTTGGTTTTCTCTAGGAGGATTTCTTTTGGTTACAGTAAGTCTCTCCGTCATCCTCTCCACTACTATAGATAAAGAATATATCTTGGCATTAGAAGAAGATGTGGAAGGTTCCTCTTTAATCGTGACTCTCCCTTCCATCCTCTATCGTGCCCTTTTAGCCAGCAGGTTGGCCTTTACACTTACTGCGCTTTTCTGCATGTCCTCCAAGGTGGTGGAGTTTCTTTCCCTTAATTGATACGACATATCAGCGTCAAAACCATCGAGGAATTTTATCAGTGCCAAACCTTTTGGGGGTTTAATATCAGTTGGAATCACATTGTACAGATTGTTGAAGCGGGTGCAGTAGTCTTGTACTATCTCTCCTTGATTCCTTCTGATGTTTTCGTATTCTGACAAGATCTGGAGAGGATTTTTCTTTACCTCCCATATGTCCAGAAAACTTATTTGAAACATTGTAAGGTCAGCCATTGAAGAAGAATGTAAGCCTTTGTACCATTTCTTAATGTCCCCAGTCAGACTCTGCGCAAAAAGTCTCATTTGAACATCTTCTTCATCCACTTCCTGCAAGTCAAAATAGTCATTCATCTTATCAACATGTTGTTGTGTGTTCAAGGGCCCTGTACCATCGAACTATGGGAGTCTCATTTGATAGTCCTGGGGCATGTCGTGTAAAGGTGAAACCAACACCAAGGGAGCATATCTAGTCGCCATGATAGGTGGAGGAGGTGGGACAACAACCTGGATGATAGGTGAGGCGGTGGAAAGAAATGAGGAGGATAAGGGACTGGCTGGCACATAGTGAGCAGTTTGAGGTTTTGCAGTGGGAGATAGTATTTCAGGAGTCCGGGGTTGTAGGATGGCTAGATCTAAAATGGTTCCAGTCATAAAGCTATCAGATTTCATTCTAAACAGGCTTTGTTCAAAAATGGTGTCAAAGTCGAGATCTTGAAGGGAAAAAGGTTCCTTTGGAAGAGAAGGGGACCTGTGAAGGGGACTATGACTCCCTGAACCTTTTGCAATGGTCTTCTTTCTGAGTAACTTCTCTGGATTCTCAGTTTCTATCGCAGGTTCCAGGTCTGGGTGGGATCAAGTATAAGCTCTTTTGGGTAGGGATGATTAGGGCTAAATTTCGCTCATGGGCTAATTTTCCATGGTTTTTCCAAAATTGAAATTCACTATTTTAAAAATGAGTCGCCCAAATTCTATAGGATAAAATTATTTTACCTTAAAAATAGCCAAAATTTTACAAAAACTATATAAAATACTTAAAAATTTGAATATTTTTACAAAAATATTGCCAAACATTTATAGTTGACATATGAAGGGTTAGTAAGATTCGCCAAGGTTTCTACATTTTAAAATAAATTTTCATCCTTAAAATCATCCCTGCTTTTGGGAGCCATATTTTTAATTTTAATATATTTTTATTTTTATGAATCCAAAATTACTTTGTACAAGCATTTAACAACCTTTGAACATTATTTCTTTCTCAGATTTATAATTTTTTCAGAAACAAAGTTTTCTTTTAGGGAAAAAGAAAATGCGGGGTTGAATGTTTGTTCATTCCCGAGTATGGTCGCCACTATGTTATCGCTTTGTAAATTCCCAGAGGTTGTCAGAGTAGAAGAAATTTACAAGAGGTAACTTTATCCAACCACTTCAAAACTGGAATCTAGCCCTACCAGTTTCAGAGAGGGATCTCTCTGTATGATTTAGCTACGTTTTAACTTCGAGATATTAGGCTAGTTAAATAAAATAAGATTGAATGGTTTGTTTTGTTTTTGTTAAGTTGGCTGAATAAGGTTTTTACGCCTCCATTGGGCTATGGGGTCTGTATTATAAAGATACAGGTCTAAACAGAAATTAGAAGATTCTTTTCATAGGGCACGATAATGCATTCATTGGATTCTTTAGCAGTAAAGTGACAAAAAGAAGAAAAGATGAGAATATCAATTAAAGTAAAGAAGCATTTAAGAATTTATTCACTGTAATATCAGAAAGATAAACATTAAGATATTTCAAAGCCGAAAACAGGGTATACAAAGATAAATCCTGCAACATGCGCTACTTTAAAAAGATTAGATTAGAAAACAATATGACCACTGAGGGAGAAAAACATTTAACATAGAAAAGAAAACATCACCAATGAACAACATGTGATAATCCTGTGAAACGTCTCTTTGTATTACTAGAAGATCTCTTGATAAAAATTACAGTCTTTCTAGCTTACAGGGCGTAAAGATCAACCCTCGATACTTCAAAGTTTGAAGTATTTATAATCAAAAATTACATACGATCCTGTCATTAAAGATCAGGGCGTGGAAATCTAAATTTAGCTAACTAACTCAACAAGATACAAAAATTCAGGAACTGTTTGATGATGTGTTGAAATCTTCATGTTGATTTCTGGGGTAAACCGTTGGTGAGACATCTACACGACCTCGTTTGATTTGGATAGCTAACTGGGCTTGAACACCTCATCTCCTACTCGATTAGATTTCATAACTCTTCCCATCGAAGGTTATTGGGAACATTGACTTTGAGCAATCTTCGGTATACTTCATCCATTTCTGTATACTTGACAAAATTTGCCTTGATGATGAAAATGTATTGGATCTCGTGCTCTATACTGATGTCTGACTGGAAAGATTCTAAGAATGCCTTGCCTTTGATTCTACCCTATATTCCCGAGAATTTCGAGCTATCTTTAGCCACGGTGGCTAATTTCTTCTTCTAATCAGAAAGTGGAATTAGCTTGTCATTTATGATCCTTAAGCCAGGGAGGCCTTTCTTCTGCAGAGCTTCAATTTTCATGAAAAATATTTGCACTCCTATGTCCATAGTATGGACCTTTTCCTCCAGTTGTAACATCAATCCTCTTTTGGTCAAGACACTCTTGACCTTGAGGATGGTTTCTGTCCTATCTTCAGTTTTTAAATCCTCTAATTCTTCTCTGGTTTTTGAATTCAGGAATTTAATGATCTCAGTGGCTTCTGTGGGCATCTCTCCCAATTCTCCTCTTATTTTCTCAATCGCATGCTTGCTTGTTTGCACCAATTCATTCTTCTCGAACATGATTTGTATCATAGGCCATATTTCATTTATGGATTTGGTGATATCCATCCAGACATTTTCCTTGACCTCAACAAGTGTTTTTCCTGCCACTGTTTGCTTTTGAAGATGTTGCAATTCTTGTCTGAGCTTGTCTGATGTTTGTTTCTCCTTTGAGTAGTTGGTTTGATAAGAAGACTTGAGTTCCTGAAGGTTTTCAACCTCCTTTCTAAGTTTTCTAATCCCTGTCTCTTGCAAATTCATATCTTCCATGAATTTTTCCAGTTCTATTGTCTTCTCCAGAGCTGCCAGTGGAGTTGCTGAGGGAGTTTCTGCTGAGGGGATTCCCGTTTTGGAGGCTGTGCTTACTCCTATGAGTGGAACTGCACTTAATGGAATGACTTCCATGGGCTTTGATTGTTCCTTCTCTTTCAATAACCTTTCCATTTCTACTTCCATTTCTTTCAACTATGCATTCTGCTCTATAATCAACCTGAGCATCTCATCTGTTTCCCCCTCTGTCTCAGCTATTTCCTTTGCCTATGCATCTTCCATTGGTGGTAGTTTCAAATGTTTCCTCAGAGATGCTATATCATCATTTTTCTTTTTAAGAATCTACTCAACTGCTTTCACATTTGAGGGGTCATACCCGATCTTGAGGACCAATTCTTCCAATGTCTTAATTCTTTTATCCTTTGCAAAGGATGATATCTTTTCTAATTTCAGTTGTGTTTGGACATTTCTCAGAGATACCTGTAATTTAGTGGACGCAGTAGAATCATTTGCCAACGTGGAGAAAATCATTTCCCTAGTTTTCCTGTGTAGATCCATTTGATCAACAGGATGCACATCCCTAGTATGAAACTCAAATGTTTCCCTTTTGTAATCAGTGATTGCTTTGGGGTTTGGAAACTGTGCTTAGAAGTGATCGGTCATATTTCATAGTTACAGTGGATTGGATTTCCTTTTCACCAGCCGTGTCAGGTGTAAGACTGTTTTTTGGCCTTTTGGTGTGTAATTGGAAATCTTCAGCTGAGACTTCAATGATGGAAGGTGAAGTATCCTTCCTGGGTATTTTCTCCTTGGGAACCTGTGGTGTAGTAGTCTGTGACATGATGATCAAGGGGTCTTGTTGTTCTATGTAATGTCCCCACTTTGGGACATCATCACAGGGCAAAGACTTATGATGACCAGAGTAGCCATATGGATGTTATAGTGATTACAGGGGTATTTGAGAGGCATTGTGGGGTCCAGTTGGCATTTATCATCATATTCCATCATTATGAGCCATTCCGCACAGGTTGTCTTTGGTTTCTCTCCATTCCGACGATTTCCATTATTTTGACTATTTTGAGCTATAAGTTAATTAAAATCATTGAAGAGGGCATTTTGGGCACATTACTTGGAGGAACCTCTCAGTGTAATAGCTCATTGGAATCCGAAGGAGAAGCACTACAGGATGGGATGGCTAGAAGTGACTTTCAATGGCCAGGGAAGCCACAAGGAAAGATAAGGAGATTTTTAGAGGTAAAAAGGTTAGTTAATTAATTAATTAAAGTGATTTAATTAATTAATTAAATATTAATAAAATGAAAGTCACTTTGGAGGGACAAGGTGAGCCAAAAGTATAAAGGAAAGGCAAGGGCCTCTTCTCATTCATTCATTCATGTATGATCTTATTTTGATTTCTGGCTTCTAGCTAGTGAGCCCAATATTGGGGGTTTTGAGGGTTTTGACATAAAAAAAACCTAGAGGACGATTCGGTGGTGAAATATTCCACCTATCTTGTCCCAAGATTGGTCTCGTAGATGCAATACTCTCCCACACCATTCTAGTTCCAGATCTACTCAATTACAGGAGGATTCTACATCAGTTTCATGTGCAGATAGAGAGAGGGCACACCAATTAAGGGATTCCAGCAAGAGGGGCGCACCATCTTTGGAGAGAGATTTGTTGTAGGAGATTGGCAGGGCCGTTGAGGATTCTATCACTTGGGATTTCATTGCAGGGCCTTGGAAATCAGATCTAGTGCTTTCTGAGACAGTTTTATGGCTCAGATTATTTCTTGAGCAGTGGGGCGAATTGAAGAGAAGGAGGGCATTTTTGAGATCCAGATCTAGTCCGTTTGGAGGGGTTACAC
>ML801046.1:248633-289429 GCA_009831015.1 Picea engelmannii
ATCCTAGCTGGAGCAAAGATGAGGTTACACATTGGGTCGGCATGGCAGAGGAAAACAGAGCTATGACAGCTAGATGGAAGGAAGCACAGAGAAACCCCACACCCACGCAGCCTTGCTACAGTTGCAAGGGGTCATGGGAACTATATCATAGGTGCAGGGGTAAGGACCAGGGGCACAATGTTGAGACACACTATGACAGTGATGATGAGGCATGTGAGGATGGATCGATTGATGCTTATCTAGAGAAGTCGGATGATGACAGTGACTCTTGCACAGAGGCTAGTGATAGTGACTCTACCTCAGAGGATAGTGATGATGACTCTTGCACAGAGGCTAGTGATTCTTGTATTCTTGAGGAGGAGGATGACCCTTGTGTATTGGATAGGCAGCTGGATGGACAGGATGATAGCTCTAGTGTCTCAGCAGACACATCACATACCATTGATGACCTTACGCCTCAGCAGAGTAGTGACACTAGTGAGGAGTCACATGTGTTAGCACCTAGAGATGATGAGCTTTCTATCACGACTGTGACATATTTGCCACATGTTCAGACACCCAGGATAGCCATGTCGCATGAGGAGATCGGTGGCACGCAAGGTATGATGGATGAGCCTAGTGTGAGGGATGCACACCATGGACAGGTAGACCCACAGATCCAGGAGGAGGTACATGGAGTACAGACAGGGGACCTTACACATATAGATCAACTTGAGGAAATGGAGTCACAGATGTTGGAGACTCCATTGGTTGAGAAAATTCCAGAGGATGACAGGTTGATGGAGAACTTACTTCCAGGATCGGTTTGCATTGATGAGGATGCACTTTTTAGCAGTCAGGATGACCATAGCACATGTCTGGATACATATCTATGGGATCCAGGCGTAGAAGATAGTAGCAGGTTGAATGCATAGGAGGATACAACTGCTCATGTAGGATACAGTGTGATTCAGGGGGAGATGGCATCTAGTGATGAGATGCAGTGGCATACAGGAGTACCCAGCAGCATGGTAGACAGTGGACAGTTTAGCACGTCATCTTATGCAGAAGGTATTTTTGGGGATTCTAGAGTTGGCACTAGCAGGACTGACTACCAGCAGTTGTCGACAGACAGGGATTATCTACTAAGGGTTGGTGAGATGTATCATGAGGCTCTGAGGGAGCAAGAGTTGGAGATGGACCAACTTAGTCAGGAGTTGGAGAGAACTTGGGGGCTCTTGAGAGGCACACAGACTGCCCTTCAAGAATCAAAGTCTAGGACATATGAGTCTCCTAAGGAGATCCATCAGAGATCCACTTCATCTGTCTTAGGGGACACTCAGATGTATCAGTCAGTCACATTGACAGAGGATGTTGATGATCTAGCAGAGGAGAACCAGTTGATGGGGGACACTTCCATTTGTGTCTTGGTAGTGGTTGATCTCCATATAGAGATTGATCCAGCTATACGCCCAGGATCTGTGATGCAGCATGAGTTTGCAGGAGATGACAGGAGTAGGTTGGAGCATACAATGATGAGGGATCGCTCACAGAGACATGTTGATACGTATGGTGGGATTCAGAGGGGTGTACTGCCTGGCAGGGAGGAGACAGACTTAGGGGAGCATGTAGGTGCCACTCCTTTGCAGCAGCATATGATTTTGAGACCTCACCTTCATTATTTTAGTAGTTGCCTGGGTGAGGGGAGATGGAGAGTGGTTTACCAACAGTTGGAGGAGTTGCTTCCAATTGTACCTGATGATTGGAGTTTAGTGATGACTACAAGTGAGTAGTTATCATGGATATCGATGGATGAGCTTCTGGTCGAATCCTTCGGATTGACCAAAGCATGTGACACCTTCCAGTCCTACAATCAGCTGCAGATATGTCTGTTATCCTTTTTCGACACATTTATCATTGACAACAGCATGAGAAGGATAGCAGATCAGCATAGAGGGCTCCTGACAGTGATCAGTCTCACACAGGAGCAGTTGGAGGAGGTTGGAAGTGATAAACTTCCAACTTTACCATGGGATCCGGGGGTTCATTTGGCTAGCAGGATATCTGACTACATGATGATCCAGGTTGCACCATAGAGTCACACACTCCACCTTGGGTTGGGTTGGAGTGGGCCTGCAAGTACTTTTCCTACGGGGCGAGACCTTTTCTTTCGTTTGATCATCATGATAGGGCATGGAGATGTTTGGACAAATACATCTTCTACAGAGGTGTCTTCATTGATACAGTTTCTGGACAATAGGTCCAATAGTCACAGGTATTTCAGCTGGAGGACCCAGGAGAGGAGGGTACAGGATGTATGCAAGGGGCAGGCAGTCATGGTCAGAGTAGCATAGTGTCAGCATGAGGATCTTCAACAAAGGTTAGCATGGGACCCAGGGATTGCAGGATTGGGCATTTCACAGATTCACAGGAGAGAGTGGACCATTGCAGGGGAAAGTTATTCTAACTTTCCATTTAGCTTAAGTGTTGAGAGGAGCGCACCACTTGTGGGTGCCTCACGGAGGTCTTGCATCACCTCGGTCAGACATCAACATGTGAAGTTGATGGAGGTCGTGTGGATCTTGGTAGAGATTTGGAGGATGGACTCATTCCGAGATGAGGCCATGTGTCATATGTAGGAGGTTCACAGGGTTGATATCTTTCAGGACTATGCTTCGCAGAGTATTGCAGTTCACTTCTTGATATGGGATCCAGGGGGTGGAGTGTACTATTGTTTGTCTTTGGATGCATTCTACTATGTATCCCACAGGTGGACATGGGATCCTGGTATTTTACTTGGAGGGATTTGGGTATTGCTTGAGGACAAGCAATTTTCTAGCAGGGAGGACTGTAATGTCCCCACTTTGGGACATCATCACAGGGCAAAGACTTATGATGACCAGAGTAGCCAGATGGATGTTATAGTGATTACAGGGGTATTTGAGAGGCATTGTGGGGTCCAGTTGGAATTTATCATCATATTCCATCATTATGAGCCATTCCGCACAGGTTGGCTTTAGTTTCGCTCCATTCCGACGATTTCCTTTATTTTGACTATTTTGAGCTATAAGTTAATTAAAATCACTGAAGAGGGCATTTTGGGCTCATTACTTGGAGGAACCTCTCAGTGTAATAGCTCATTGGAATCCGGAGGAGCAGCACTACAGGATGGGATGGCTAGAAGTGACTTTCAATGGCCAGGGAAGCCATAAGGAGAGATAAGGACATTTTTAGAGGTAAAAAGGTTAATTAATTAATTAAAGTGATTTAATTAATTAAATAAATATTAATAAAATGAAAGTCACTTTGGAGGGACAAGGTGAGACAAAAGTATAAAGTAAAGGCAAGGGCCTCTTCTCATTCATTCATATATGATCTTATTTTGATCTCTGGCTTCTAGCTAGTGAGCCCAATATTGGGGGTTTTGAGGGTTTTGACATAACAAACCCTAGAGGACGATTCGGTGGTGAAAGATTCCACCTATCTTGTCCCAAGCTTGGTCTCGGAGATGAAATACTCTCCCACACCATTCTAGATCCAGATCTACTCAGTTGCAGGAGGATTCTACATCAGTTTCATGTGCAGATAGAGAGAGGGCACACCAATTAAGGGATTCCAGCAAGAGGGGCGCACCATCTTTGGAGAGAGATTCATTGTAGGAGATTGGCAGGGTCGTTGAGGATTCTATCACTTGATTTTTCATTGCAGAGCCTTGGACATCAGATCTAGTGCTTTCTGAGACAGTTTTATGGCTCAGATTATTTCTTGAGCAATGGGGCGAATTGAAGAGAAGGAGGGTGTTTTTGAGATCCAAATCTAGTCCGTTTGGAGGGGTTACACTTCAGATCTAACCCTGAGACTTTACCTAGTGACTTGCAGTGTCCCGATCTATATTTATGGAGAGTTTCAGAGCATTTGGAGGCCTCCTTCAGCAGGGCTGAATTATCTAGGGTTTCATTCATCCAGTGAGGCGCACCATTCAGTGGGGGATTTCATATCTACAGAGATTGAGAGGGATCTTAGATATTCGGTCACCTGGGTTGTTCTTACCATCACCATATCTATCAGTTGGCATATTTATTAGGGTCATTGGACACTTTTGG
The DNA here is from genome assembly GCA_009831015.1 of Picea engelmannii. Classification (NCBI taxonomy): domain Eukaryota; kingdom Viridiplantae; phylum Streptophyta; class Pinopsida; order Pinales; family Pinaceae; genus Picea; species Picea engelmannii. The sequence continues at coordinate 252,716 of ML801046.1, forward strand.
CAGTAGGGCCGAATTATCTAAGGTTTCAGTCATCCAGTGGGGTGCACCATTCAGTGGAGGATTTCAGATCTACAGAGATTGAGAGGGATCCTGGAGATTCGATCACCTGGTTTGTTCTTACCATCACCCGATCTATCAGTTGGCATATTTATTAGGGTGATTGGAAACTTTTGGCAGTAGGGCCGAGTTATTGAGGGTTTCATCCTTCTATTGGAGCGTGGAATTCTTCAACTGGAGAGTTTGGCATTCAGATATGCTTGTATCGATCTTCATTTCTCATTCATCCTTTGGAGGCATCTTTTGTATTAGCGAGAGAATTTTGTAGCAGCTCTTATCTATTGTCTATCTTCTTGGCCATCTGTTGAGCATTTCAAATCGGCATCTTCATTGTAGCAGGTTTCTCTATTTTATGAATAAAGAAGAATTGAGATGTTTTGTCTTGTCTATCTTATTGCACATGGTTGAGGTATGTTCCATGGTTATCTCTTTCTTTTATTTGTTGCATACACACATATAAACACATCTAAAGGGTAGATCAGCAAAGTGTTTGACGAAATACCTCACTCAGAAAAAGTTTTGAAAAGACACCAAAACAGTGATGATCCTTGCATAATGGCTTGGGATCATTACATTCTATCTCGACCAGAGTGTTCAGCTCCCATTCTGTTTGATTTGTGAACTTCTCTATCTCAGGCTTGGGTGTATGAACATATGGGACATTTTTTTTTTAATCCTCATCTCAGAAATTATCTCGCACAGATCATAGTGCCATATGAAACTAGCAAAAAACTTCATTTCTTTCAACAGTCTGTCTTCTTCCTCCCCGTCGCCTCGGATATTCTAGATGAAAGACCCTATTTTCCCTTTAATTATAAGTTGTTGTTTCTTTTTCAGAGACACAAAATGTATGTCATATGAGTTAATCATTTGTCTTATGTATTCTAGGGAAAATATCCTCATGGGTAAATACTTGGAAAATTTGTATGGAGCCAACTCGCATCCATATACCCTGATCTCGGTGTGGTTTTGGTAAAGATACCAGTCTCCAGTTTTTGCAAGGTTTGAGAGCTGTAAAATCCTATGAATCTCCTCATTTATTCTCGGTTTAAGTCTTCCACTGAGCATGCTCACCACTGGATGATAGAATTGTTCGATAAACTGTTTAAAGATGAATTCTATAGAATTTTGTCTGAGTAGCGAAGTCCAAGTTGTTACCGCCTGCAGCCTCCCATCCTTATCCATCTTCTGCATTGAAAAGGAGAATTTGTCCACCTGAAATAAAGTGAACATGTAGTCTAGTATTGAGGAATACCAGAACATGACCTCTGTGGTGAAATTTAAAAATTGTTCATGAATATTGTTCACTAGGAAAGTGTTGTAATCGCACTGCGTGGTGGGTCTTTCTTCTATGGAGAAGATGGACAGAAAACCCAATATGGGTTCATCCACCCATTGGTGGGAAAAATAACCTAACAGAGAACAAAGTGACGAAATGATTTGATTTCCTTTTACTAAGAATAGGGAGAGTGTACGGGGGATTTGTCTTGGGGAGCTGAGCAGCCTAAGGGAGGAAAATCTCGAAAATCTGGGCTCTCTGGGGGAATGATAGTTTCTGGTGTAGCTCCATGATGACTTAGAGATTGAAAGGGGAGATGGATTCAGTTCTTGGGATCTGCATCATGTGGTCTATGGCCTCTAGTGTGATGAAGAACAAGGCTTCTCCTGATGAAGATACTATGGCTCTCTGGTCGGGGAGGTAATGAGCCTGGCACTTGAGGGAGAACTCAGGGAAATGGTGGACCTGGGGGAAACGATACAGGGGAAGGTTGGAATCCTAGAGCCCAATTTCATCACTCTGATATTAGAAAACATCCTTTATCCATGACTGCAAATCCGTGAAGTCAAATTCACACCTGGTGTCTGCGATTAAATGATCTTTGTTATCCAAATGGATCCTGTCAAGATTGACAGGAGGCAAGAGGAAAGGATTTTCCTCAGCTTCTACTTGATTTGATTTTGGTGCCATCACTACAAAGTAAGAAATGGGATAAATGAATGGAAAGAGTGGTTTTGAGCAAATGGATACCCATTGGGTGCAGGGGACAGATCAACAAGCTAATGGATAAGTTAGCCAGTAATAAATTGCCAACGGGTATTTTGGAGCATGAGATGGCAGGTAACAATGAATGATGAATATGACCGGGTGACGTGGAGGGTGTTGATTGGGAATTTACCATGATGAAGGGACTTGTAACATGTGAACAGGGGGGAGTGGACTGACAAAGTTATGAGATCTGACCCTTAGGGAACAAGTGGAAAAATATGTCATTAGGTTACAAGGGATATGTCAGAAAGCGATAAGTGGTATGTGGTGGGAACCTGGACCAATGGATCTCTTCCACATAGAGAAAGGAGGCCCGCTAGATAAATCACTCCATTCTGGACCCCCGCCCATCGTTAAAATAAGAACGGTCGGGGAGGTTTGAAAAATTCCATCAGTCGTCCATCGGTGCGCCTGTCGTTGGACCGTAGATCTGAGCGCGATGTTTAAGAAACATTATGGACCCCCCCCCCCCCACCATTAAAATAAGAATGGTTGGGGGGGTCTGGAATTGAATCTCAACAGTGGATCTAAGCATCGACGCCTCATCCATTCAGATGCGCACCTTCGTTATACATGATTTTGGACCCCCCCCCCCCTACCGTTAAAGGTAGAACGATCGGGGGGGTCCGAAAAATATTATCAACCGTAAATCTGAGCAATAGTACCTCGTTCATTCATCTGTGCATTGTCTTTAATCTGTGAGTGAAAACTCATTTTTTTCTTTGAAAATTTAGGATAAGCACATTCAGTGGGTTTTTCCAAGCTTTCCCTGTTTTTATCACCATGGGGTTAGACATTCAACTTTCAAACATCAAAGATAGGGTTCAACATCGATCATCATGCATGCTTTATTAAGATAAAGAAAACTACCCTATGCTCTAACCTAATTACCTATGACATTCAGCCCAGATTAAACTGTTGGACTAAGAAATTACTCTATCCTGGGGTTATTTGACCAAGATTAGGCAATTTGGTCAAATTTATTCACTAGCTAACCTAATTTGCTTGGCTAAGATTAAACAGTTTAGCCAGGCTTATTCACTACTCCTATCAACATCAATTTAAAATGACTTGGCCATGATTAAACTGTATGAACCAAGTCATTGTTATTGCATGGGGCTATATCCAATTTCTTTTATGCCCTCTTTTATTCTTTTTCTTTCTTTTCTTTTTCTTTTCTTTTCTTTTTCTTTTTCTTTTCTTTTTCTTTTTCTTTTCTTTTCTTTCAAATTATTTGCAGAACGAAAAACCATTTGACAACCAAAACAATAAAAGGATAGAATTTTCAGTCACTAGTTGATCCTATAAATTATAGGGTTATAACATCCCCTTGGAGTTTCAGTATCCACTTTAGCAACTTGGATAGATTTAAATTCCTTTGTACCAGGTACTACTGTCTCTTGTGTGAAATTAGTACCTTGGATGGTTTCTTTTTTCACAGCTTGGAAAGGCTCCTCTGTTTCTCTATCACGGTTTCATTCCTTTCCTCCTAGAATTTCAACATATATTTTGGAAATTTGAGTAGGCCTAGTTATCTTTGCACTGGGTACTATTGGTTCTAGTGTAGCAGTAATATCCCCAACCATCCCTTGATCAGTTTGGGTAATCTCAATAGACTCCTCATCCTCCTCAATAGGTTTTGTATGAACTCCTACTGAAATGAATCTCGGTTCCATCACATCATCCTATGCATATCCTTCTTGGTTAAAGACATCACCACATGTTGACCATAACTATTCCCTAGATTCCCTATCCTCTAGTATTCTAGTCTTAGGTTCTAGAGGGGAGAGTGATTTTTCCACAAGTTGAGAAATCTTGGCTAGGGATCCTAGTCTCCTGGGTTTTTCTTCCTCTTAGAACTTCCCTTTCAGAACCCCAGGTTGACCCACAAGCCTAGAATTTGTTGGATTACTGAGAGGGGGGGTAAATCAACAATAGATCAATTTAATCCTTTTTCACCACAAAATGCAAGTGTTTAATCAATGTATAATTATCATCTGATAGTTACAGAGTAAATAAACAATGAAAAAATGAGTCGTCATACACATCCACAGTACACCAGTGTTTTACGTGGAAACCCAAAGAGGGAGAAAACCACAAAAAAAAAATTCTTATATGTCTTTAAGAATTACATTCATTGGAAGCACCAACTTCCTTTGTTTTCTAGCTGCAACTGGAAGGAGGCTCCAACCCCCTAGTTTCTCAAGATACAACCTGAGGGAATCTCCAACTCCCCAATTCTCTGGCAACAACCAGAAGGAAGCTACAACCCCCTATGTTCTCTGGCTACAACTGGAAGGTGGTTGGAACCACATGTCCTTGCTGCGTCCAACTGCCCTAATGTAGAAGTAGAATGATGGAACCACTATCAAACTATCAATGTGAGATATACTATTGTAAACCTGTACCAATAAACATGTAATCAACCTGTAACAACCTATACCAATAACTTGTTCCAACATGTACCATACATCAACCTGTACCTCGACCTGTACCATAAACAAATGCATCAACCATGCACCAAACCTATACAAATAACCTGTCACAATAACCTATCCAAACAACCTATATTTTACCTGTACCATAAACAAGTTCATGCACCAACCTGTATTATCAACGAGTGCATCAACCATGCACCAAATATGGACCAATCATGCATCAAATACAAGTAAACTATGACTCATCAAGATGCACCAACATCATCAATTATACACCTCATGTATGTGCCAACTCATCAACTACTTGTCTCAACCATGTACCCAACATGTACCTCAACCAAAATCCCTCATCAATTTCATCATACAAATCTTATTTGTAACTTTGTAATAGACTTGGTGTATATGATCACATACCTGCAAACATTTCTTAACTTTAACAACAAGAGACTAGCATTTTCATCAAACTTTACTTTAGTCTCACATGACTAATTTTGGATTAGTCAACAACCCTAACTTGAAATAATCATAAATATGTACATGTACACAATGTACACAATGTTCTTCAATGTCTTTTATGTAATTCCTTTAGGTTTCACTACTTAGAACCTCTCAGAAAAGAAGTTATAGAAAAAATGGCATACCTTGTTGAATTATGGATTATTCTAGAGAGAGAACTTGTAGAGTGTGCCCCTCATAGAAAATTTGTTGTATGGATATGAAAATGGTACACATGATACTAAAGAATGTACTATAACCAATAAATTTTGTCCTACTAAATTTGGATCTGTTATGAATAAGTTATGTCATTTTTACCTGAAACACTTGTTTTAGACTAGTTTCGGGACTAGCCACAAACCCTATTTTCCATGCAGTGTAACTCCAAAAATACAACGAACCACAACATGAAATTTTTATCACAACTACTTGGATATGTTTCCTCAACGGCCTCCCAATTTCATGATATGAATCAATATATAAACAAATTTATTGCGAAAATGGTGAGATGACCTGTAAATAACATACCTTAGAAAGCATCATCAAAATAATTTATCCTCCCTTGAATTTTGACATTCTTTTACTTCACCTTCCCTTTGAAATTCAGCATAGATATCCTTTGGTTACCTCAGTCACTTGTATATATTCAATATTTTCAAGTGTGTTTAAAAATGAGAGACCCTTTCCTCTTATTTATACTTTCATGTAGCTTCCTCAAGGGGTTACCTTCTAACCATCTTAACCCACTTTCCTTATTTTAGAGCTAACCCACTTCTAACCACTTGTAACACCCCAAGGCTAAGCCCTTGCTGAATTCTAATTATGTTTATAAGCTGGAGATCCAAGTGTTTATAAGATGGAAGATTTATATGTTTATTAGGCCGGAGAGCCTAGATGCTTAAGGCGAGTGAGCCTATTTTTGTATATGTAAACACTTACATCATTAATAAAAGTACATCAATGCATGTAGACCGACCACAAAGAAAGAGTTATGGGGGACTAAGCTCCACTAGGTAGGATAAGGGAAGGGGCTAAGTTTCTAGGAATAAGGGCTAAGCTAAAGGGATTACCTCTAAAGGAATAATATTATATTATTATTTCCAAAAGGATAAGGTTGACATAATCTGTGTTGTCCTAAGTTCCTTGGAAAGGGAACGAATGTTAAGTGGAGCTCATGCAGCTTCAGGGAGACATGTGTCAACTTGGGCACATGAAGTTTTTAGTGGGAAATCCATCTCGTTGGGGGTTTCCTCGCCATTCTCGTGACCATCGCCATTCTATCAAGGTTTTCCATATTTCTCGATTCAACCACTGATTAACGCATTCATCCATTTCCTTCATCCTCGACCTCTGCATCATTCATGCACCTCTAGAACCAACAATAACTTGAGCTATCCTGTACTTTTCTTGTGAAGTACAGCACACCTGTACTTTTCCTAATCCTATACCATGCCTCAATGGTTTTTTTTTGTTTCCAACACAGTTCCTTGACTGAGCATGGCTTGTTGCCATCATCTGTTCTATACTGAGCTTGTTGTTGCCATCACCCTTACTGGATTTGACTTAGGAGTTGGACTGAAGAAGTAGGTTTTCAAACCTGTGGGTTTGAAGAGGCAAGTTGTCAGGCCCATGGATTGAAGAAGCAAGTTGTCAAGCCTATAAAAAAATCTATCTAGGTGAGAGAGGTTGTTGGGGAAGTGATTCTCCCAGAGGGATCCCAATGACAGCTATAGTGCTCTGAGAATTCCTGTCCGGCTTGTTGCTGAAGCCCTAGAAGGGAAGTGGGGAAGCCGAAGGACTGTTGAGCAAAGAAGGGGAACACTTCCTAGGGTGGGACATGCATGCAAGGAATGAGAGGTTTTAGGTTGTTAGTGTGAGTTGGCTCCTGGGAGAAAATCCTTCCTGTTGATCTGTGCAACTTTCCTATTGTCCTTTCCAATCTTAGGAATCCCTTTCCCGATGGAGTTTGGTCCCAGCTCAGGGGTGACCCACTGCTGAGCGTGATGAGCAATGTGGTGTAAGGTTGGGAGGTTCGTGGAAGGTCTGCACACAGTTGGTGGCCATCTATTAAAAGATAAGTACCAAATCTTTGTTCTCTATATGATGTGTATCTTGAAATCAAGTTATAATGTTTTTAGAATTGTCTGTGTATAATTCATGTATGTTTTAATGTTATTTCTACATGAATAGTGGCATGAATAGAATGCTATAATTGTTTAATTTTCATTAGATATATATGTATATAAACATATATGGTATCAAAGCATGAAAGTTATTTAGTGGCATGGCCTGGCCTATTGGTTTAAGGCCAGGAATGTCACGAAATTGTATCAGAGAAGAAAAGAAAAGACACGGTCAATATTGTAGCATTTCTCAGCGTATTGGTGGTTGGGGATGTTACAAAATGGTATCAAAGCAAGGAGAGATGTCACAGGAAGTGACGTTTCTCAGCTTGTTGGTGGCTAGGAACATTACAAAATGGTATTGGAGCCATGGTTTCAACACTGAGCCTGGAAGGGCCATGTTAGTGGAAGTTGAAGCAAGATTTTCAGAAGAGAATGGTTGTCGAAATGGAAAAAATTCAATTTCAGAGCCCATTGTTTCAACATTGAACCTGGATGGGCCACAAACGAAGAATTCAGAGTAAAAGTCCAGAGAATTTTTAATGTACAGAGTGTCAGAAGGGCGTGGAGAGAACACTTGGACTGTGTTCAGAAGCACAGGAGGTGTAACTATTTAAGAAATGACCACAAAGAAAGAAACCACAACATTCGTGGTGATTGGGCTATAGGATCTGTTCAGGAGGAGGATCCTTCACAACCATCGTATCTAGAGAAAAGTGCATGAAGGTTAACCTCCAAGTCATTCAGACTTCATGACTTCGGTGAAATTTATGGGTTATAAGAGCAAGAGGGGTCGAAGCCCAAAGTTCGGAATTCCTGAAGAGAATATACACCATAGATCCAGGGGGGAGTGTTCACCATTGGATTTGATCAAGGATGGATCAGCTTGATTCGGGAGTTTGACATTTGGTAGAATTGGCATGTGTTGATGCACAAATCGTCGAAGCCTGAAGTCCCAAAGAAAATGAGCAGAAGTGGTGTGGTAGGACGACGTCACCAATAGCGATGTGGACCCTTCCTAGACATGCCACGTGCCACCACGTTGATGTTGACAACTGTACTATGTGTACCTCGGAAGGTATGGAGGTTGGGGAGTTTGGCGTTTGGGAGAATTGGGGTGTGCAAGTGTAAAAATGGTTGAGTCATGAAGTTCCAAAGTTACGTGGCTTGCTGACGTCACTCGAAATGATGTGGACACATGGGATGTGTGCAATGTGTCAGTGAGTTAAGCACATTTGGATGATTGAAATGCCAGTTAGAACGTGACACATGTCACATGTTTTATTGGGCCACGTGTCTTCTTCTAATATTTTTCCACGTGGCCCTCCTCTAAAACATGGATGGTGGGGCCCCTGATGGTCACATAGAAGGCATGGCGCCAGATCGTGAAGTTTGGAGACTTGACACTCTGAAAGAAATGGTTCATGATGGAATGGAAGGAATAAAATTTCAATGTTTCGTAGCATCGAAGTAACCTGACGTAATGACGTCAATGGGGGTGACGTGGAAGTATTCATTGATTTGTGATTTAGGATTTTTGGGATGTGCAAAGGTGAAATCCTCTTATGTCCTAGGGCCCCGAAGCTCCGAAGTCTCGAAGCCATGAAACCTGAAGTTCCATAGCAAGTATCAACTGTGGATGTTAGGAATTTGTGGACCATTGATCCACCCCACTTCGCAAACTCACTAATTCAGCACTCCGAGAGATTTATTGGGAAGTGCTTTAGAAAACATCTAAGTTAGATTCCCTGAAGCTCCAATCCACCTTAAATCTAAGAAAGGAATGTGGACCGTATATCCACCGTTCTTTGCATGTTATTAAATTTGTTTTTATGTGATGTTTGGGACATGTGGAAAAGAGAAACCTCTAAAGCTATGGAACCCAAAGTTTCAAGGATCTAGATAAGCACCCAAATCATTAGCATTGGGTAACAACAATGGTCACATGCAAACCAAGGGCTGAAGAAAAGGGGTAGCACCCATAAATTATTGCAGACAGATATGGTCTTAGAGATAGAACCCTGAGAGGTTCCTGATCGACCAAGACCCGCTGAAAATGGAGTCGGTTATTACTTTGTTGAACCAGATTGGTTTACGTTATTATGGAAAATTATTAAGTCTAATAGCTTAACAAAAAAAATTGGTTGACTGCACATTTTGCAAAATTAACAATTGTTAGAACCGAAATGAATTGTCCCGTAGTGAAGCGAAATAGAGGAGGTACATGGTGCTTACATTTCAGAGAATGAAGCTAGAGGAATGGAGGAGGCACATAATTCTTACAGTTCAGAGAATGAAGATAGAGTAATGGATGTCCATTTGGGATTTGAAGGGAAAAACTCCAATGGGAATGGAGAAGAAATAGATAAAGACATGGGCATGATAAAAATTATTAAAAAATTGCAAAAGGAGGTCCAAATTCACCGAGCAGATAACAAAAATATTATGAGAGCTAGTGAGAAACAAGGAGACATCAAAATGAGGTTGATGCAGGGCCTAGAAAAAATAGAAAAGAAATTGGATAAGGAGAGTGGCTCAAGAAAATTAGGAAGTCACAGGTCTCCTGATGAGAAAATAAGAACAAGAAGTGTTAGCAAACATCACTGTCACTCCCCGAGGAATTCCAATAAGAGAACACACAACAACTCAAGTCCATTCCCTACCAAGAAGCATAAGAGGTCTGGGGTGGATGAGCTATGAGGGGAAATGAAAAAAATCAAACCTCCTACTTTTGATGGTGAGCAAAAGAAGGATGAATATGAAAAGACATGGTTGTTGGGCATAAGAAAGTAGTTTCAATTGAATAATTATTCTTCTCATGCAAAAGGAAGAATTTCCATCTATCAACTCAAAGGAAATGCATCCATGCGGTGGGATCATCTTGTGTAGGTACAACACATTAAAGAGAAAAACGTTACTTGTAGGGAATTCAAGAAGTATTTTGAAAAGCAATACTTGACTAAGAGGTACTATGAAAAGAAAATGAAAGAGTTATTTGAACTCAAACATGGGAGTATGACAATAGATGAATATGAAATAAGGTTTTTAGAATTGATGAAGTATGTTTCTTTCATCAAGGATGAGACAGTTAATATTCATAGGTATTTGAGTGGTTTTCCATCATTCATCAGTGACAAAATACAATATGATGATCCCAAAACATTGGAGGACACCATAAGGCGAGCTCTGTGCCTATATGATCAGCAAAAAGCAAGGCCAACTTTCAAAAAAGTTTGGGAAGACAAGAAGAAATTCAAGATGGATCAGAGGAAGAAGGAAAATAAGCCACCATTATTCAGAAATAATCCTCATGGACAACCAACTTCTAGAGGACCCAGAACGATTGAGACAGGTGATCAAAGGCCAAGGTAGCCACCTATTCAATGTTGGGGTTGTAAAGGAGATCATATGCTTATAGATTGTCCTCACATAAGTGACAAAATGAGAGTTGTTCACCATGTTCAACGATCTAAAACTATGGAGGACATGGGAATAAGTGTACCCAAGATCTATGCATCCCTGGACAACAAGCAAGCAGAGTATCAGTCTAATATGATTGAAGTAGAAGGTATGATCCACAACCAAACCATTACTATTTTAACTGATTCAGGAGCTAGTCATATTTATATAGATCCCAAGATGGTGGAAAGTTTTCATTTTCCAAGAAACAAGCATGGAAAATATTGGTTGGTGCAGCTGGCTACTAGAGCCAAAAGAAAACTTAATGAGGTGGTTAAGTCATGTCTTATGGACATGAATGGACTGAGCACAAGGGAAGATTTGAACATCTTTCCTTTAGGTTCCTATGACTTTATAATTGGTATGGATTGGTTGGACCAACACCACGCCATATTAGAATTTCGGAACAAGGAATTCACTTTCCTAGATGAGGATGAAAATCATAGAATAGTCCAAGGAATTCCTAGCACAATGATTATCAAACAAATTTCAGCAATGTAGCTTAAAATGTGTTACAGAAAGGGATGACAAATATTTGCAGCCCATATGGAGGAAGAATCTAAGGATAAGGTGCAAAATATGGAGGATCATGCAGTCCTGGAAGATTTTGAAGATGTGTTCAAGGAGGTACCAGCACTACCCCAAAAGAGAGATATTTATTTCTCTATAAATTTAATGCCTGGAGCATCTCCAGTATCAAAGACTCCTTACACATTGAGTACACCAAAGTTGAAGGAGTTGCAAATGCAGCTTGAAGAACTTCTGAATAAGGGGTATATATGCCCAAGTGTGTCACCTTGGGGTTCCCCAGTCTTTTTCATGAATAATAAAGATGGGACATTCATATTGTGCATCGATTTCAGACAGTTGAACAAAGTAACTATAAATAACAAGTATCCCTTAACTAGGATCGATGATCTCTTCGATCAGTTGAAGGATGCAAGGATATTTTCAAAGATAGATCTAAGTTCAAGGTACCATTAGGTAAGGATTAATGAGGATGATATTAGCAAGACTACTTTCAGGACAAGGTATGGTCATTATGATTTCACAGTGGTGCCATTTGGGTTATCAAGTGCACCGGTTGTTTTCATGTGCTTAATGAATGGTGTTTTCTGAGAATATTTATACAAGTTTGTCATTGTATTTTTAGATGACATCCTTGTATATTCTAAGTCGAAAGAACATGAGAATCATTTGAGGATGGTGTTGCAAGTGTTGAGAGAGCATCATCTATATGCCAAATTGAACAAGTGCTCATTTTATCAAAACACAATTCGCTATTTGGGGCATATCATATCTAAAGATGGGATAGAAATGGATCCTGAGAAGATAGAATCCATTAGAGAATGAACAACACCTAATAATTTCACGGAATTAAGATCCTTCATGGGTCTAGCGAGCTACTACAGAAGGTTCATTGCATGGTTTTCGAGAATAGCTCATCCCATCACTTCCTTGCAAATGAAGGGAAATAAGTTTCAATGGACAACAGAAACTGAAATGAGCTTCCAGCAATTGGAGCAATTGTTAACCAATGCTCCAATTCTACGGATTGTTGATCCGAATAAATATTTTTTGGTTTGCACAGATGCATGCAAATAAGGACTTGGAGGAGTCCTTAGTTAGAATGGATTTTTAATATGTTTCGAGTTCAGAAAATTGAAAGAGTATGAAAGGCTCTATGCCATTCATGATTTGGATTTGGAAGCCATAGTGCACGCTTTGAAGAAGTGGAGGAACTACCTCATGGGAAACAGGTTTGAGTTGAGGACAAACCATAATGGCCTAAAGTATTTGTTTGATCAGCCTACTTTGAATGCTAGGCAAAGCAGATGGTTAGAATTCCTTTGTGAATATGACTTTGATATAAATCATATCAAGGGGAAACAGAACAAAGTGGTTGATGCACTCAACAAAAGAGTGTATGAGTTGCATGCTACAACCATTATCATGTACCAATCAGATTTGAAAGACAGAATTGTGGAGGCTGCAAAATTAGATTTGCAGTACATGGAATTGGTAATAAAATTGCAGCAAGGTAAAATGCAGCAGAAAGTTGAGGATTCTGAATTGGGAGTTGATGGAATTCTCATGTACAAAAACATAGTTTATGTGCCCAATTATCCTGAATTGAGGAGTGTGATTTTAAAATAAATGAATAATGTGCCTTATGTTGGGCACCTAGGATATCAGAAAATAATTTCAATAGTCAAGAGACAATATTATTGGCCAGACATGAAGAGGGAGATTGATGAATACATAGCTAAATGCTTGGAGTGTCAAAAGGTAAAGGTTGAGCATAGAAAACCATTTGATTTACTGTAGCCGTTACTCGTTCCTGAGTGGCCACTAAGAAACAAGGCATGCACACCCCTCTACCTACTCCTCACAGGCCTTGGGAATCCATCTCAATGGAATACATTTCGGTCCTTCCATCCACAAAGCAGGGAAATGACTATGTTTTCATGGTTGTTGATATATTTTCCAAGATGGCGATTTCCTAATAGAAGAGCATCACAGTGGAGGCCATTGCCAAGAACTTCTTTGAATGAGTGTGGGTACATTTTGGGATACCACAAACCATTATCTCATATTAGGACAATCAGTTCCTCAACACATTATATTCAAGCCTCTAGCCATTGTTAGACACCATGCTCACCAAATTCACTGCCTTCCACCCCCAAATGGATGGCCAAACTAAGTTTGTCAACCAGATGATCATGCATATCCTGTGCATGTAAAATTACAATCACCCCCACACATGGGATGATATTATTCCCTATGTTAAGCACAGCTACAACAAATCCATACATAGCTCAACTTACCACATCCCCTTTTACATGGAGTTGGGATTTCAACCATTGGGTCCCATGGATGTTGCACTACCCCTTGCGTCTACCCAGGAAGACTCATCCCATGCTCAAACTAAAGTTGAAAAAGACACCTGGTTCAATGAGCGGTTCCAACACATCCACCAATAGGTTCAAGATATTTTACAAAAGTTCAATTCCAAGTACAAGTAGTTCCATGATCAACACCAAGTTCCACACAAGTTTCAAGTGGGAGACAAAGTTTGGTTGCACTTGCAGAAACAATGCCTTATAGGGCCCCATTGGAATATTTTTCCACTTTTTTCTGGACCTTACACCATCACCAAGGTTGTGGAAGACAGTTCTTTTGGGCTCAACATTTCCCCCTTCCTTGGATTTCACCTAGTGTTCAATTTGGATCTCCTTCAACTATATTTTCCACCATTATTGGACACCTCAGAGATAGCAGAACAATTGACACCAAAATAGATCAACCTTAACTGCATGGAATAGGAATCCACTGATCATATCATGGACACACAGGTCAAGGGAACCTTCGAGTAGAGGATCCAACTTTATTGGGTTGTCAAAGTAGGGTAGCTTCTGCACCAAGCCAAGTGGCTCACCCAGGGCCAAATTCAACAGAAATTTCCTCATATGATGGGGAAATCAATAAAATGGATACCATTGCTTCCTAAGGGAGAAGGATTGATCCAGGTGGATATCGGGGAAGTTTTTTGGTTTGGTAGTTTTTTCCTAGTTTTTGGGTCTTGAACTTTCAAGGCCATTTTGAGGCCCTAAACAACGTTTTTAAGGATTGACAAAATCAAACTGTAGATTGAGTTCGATTTTGATGGAATAATGTGTAGTCCTTAGATATACCTTTCCAACATGCTATCGTGCACCTAAAATGGAGAACGTATGCAAAAGTTACGACCCTGGGAAGTTGATGTACTAACTTGCCCCAACGGGACCCACATAACCTTTGGTGCTTCATCTCCTAGGGTTAGGTTTCTGGATGTCTAGGGTTTTGGCATCAATTTTTATTGTAAAATTTATTTCAGAGCCTCATTTTAGTCATCTTCTTGAGAATGAGTGCATCCGTCACACCTCTTCTCAGAGATAAGCCACCACCATTCTAGCAAGATTGTTTTAAGTCCGCATTTTATAGTTTCAACATATTTCTTTATTGAATAGAAGCCAGTTTTACTGTATCTCTATTATTTTTCTTTTTGTCTATGTGCTAATAATAATTATAATATATGTTCATTTCATTCTTCTCATAAAATCTGGATCAAGGGTATCAGAGTGGTCTGCTCCTTGTCGTTCTTGGTGCATGTCCCTGACAAGGTCAGGGTACAAACAGTTGGGTTCGAGCTTGTTCTATTGAGAAAAACATATCTCTCACACCCAAGCAACCTTCCATGGTGGGAAAAAATAAATACAATGGGACATGAGATCCTTTCAAACTTTTTCTCAAGGAAGCCCCCACGCAACAATGCAATGCGATGATGGATAATTTTGCACAAATCCTTCAATGATTACCGGCAGGCGATGCATCTTCGTCGAGAAGAGGTACCACCCCCTTCAAGGTACATATCAACTATGATATTCCTATATTTGAATTTCATATAGATGTATATGTTGTAGAAAAATGGTTGAATCTGCTATAAGGGTATTTTTCTATCCATAACTTTTTGAATAGAGAAAAAATTACTTTTGTGCTCCTCAAAGTTGTTTCCCATGTCAAATATTGGTGGGAGACTTTATGTTAGCAAAAGGAAATAGAGTAACCATTATTATTTACAGTCGCACTCACCTGGGATTCAATAAAGGATGATATTAAGGAACAATACTACCATGTTGGAAGTTATGATGACATGTATACAAAATGGACCACACTGTGGCAGGAAAGGGACCAAGCAATGCCAGAGTTCACAAATATCTTCCATACCTTGTGAACCAAGATAGGTATCAAATATTTTGAGTGACATTTAGTTCTCAAGTACTATGATGGTATGCATAGATACATCCAGGCATAAATGGAGTTTCTAGACATATTTTCCTTGGGCGCGACCTATCGATGTGCCATCAAAATTGAGCAGAAGCTTAAACAAAAGACGTGGCAGTTTGGGTATGGGAACCCCTCATAGAAGAACTAGGGAAAGGTCAGCCCCAACCCACAAAAAAAAGGGTAGAGAAAATATGGACATCCTCGGGACAACCATTCTAAGCCACAAACAAAGAAGGACATTGGAAAGAAGAAGAAAGATACCAAGAAGTGGTGCGACTTCCATAAGATTCGTTGTCATAACACTGGTGATTTCCACTCAAATCATTCATTGATGGTTGAGGTGAAATCCTATGAATCAAATGTGGGTTTCGAATCTAATTCACAATGATAAAATGGGAGTCATATCATTGACACGGAATCTAATTCCATTGTTGCTACCATCAAGATATAGCCTATGGAACCTGATGATCTAGAGGAAGGCGAGTGCCTCTTTAATTCACAGATGTGGGTGGAAGGAACCCCACTGCACTTCATCATTGATAGTGGTATCCAAAATAAACTCATATTAATGGAGGTCATCAAGCGGTTGGACCTTTCAACAATGTCGCAACTGCAACCCTACACCATCAGATGGCTCCTCAAAGGAAGCAATCTTCGCGTCAGCCAATAGTGCTTCCTGTCATACGACATCAAGCCCTTCAAAGATGAGGTATTGTGTGATGCTTCTCCCCTTGAATTTTGTGATTTTATTTTGGGAGAACCTTATTTATAGAAACATCATGTTGTATATGAGTCTAAGCCTCACAATGTTACTATTACTTTGAACAGGAAATTGTACAAGATACCCGAGGTAGTCCCACCTAGTGCCATTTCCATGATCTCTACCAAGCAATGTAAGAAGGTCATCTCTCAGACCAAGAAGTTTGTATTCTTCATGATTCTCTCTGAGAGTGAGAGAAATATTGCAGCCACATCCAGGGACTTCGTGGCCAACCTCTCCATGCAGAAGAAGCAAGTGGATAAGGTCATGGAAGAATACAAAGACATATTCTCCTCACCTATTAGGGTACCTCTACACTGCCAGGTCAAGCATTCCATCGATATAACCCCCAGCCCACTACTACCTAATGGGATAGGCTATCACCTCTCTCTGTTAGAAAATTAAAATATCAAGTGTTAGATCCATTAAGAACTGATCCAAAAGGGGCACATCCGACCCATCTCATCACCTTGTGGAATACAAATCGTGCTTGTGGAGAAGAAATATGAGATGTGGAGACTCTGCATTAATTATCGGGCCCTAAATAAAATCACAGTTAGGAACTGATACCTGATTCCCCAAATAAATGATATCCTTGATCATCTCAAGGGGTCCAAATAATTCAGTAAGATTGATATTAATTAGGGGCACCATCAAGTCCCAATAGAGAAGACAAAGGTATGGAAGACTGCCTTCAAGTCAAAAGAAGGGATTTTTGAATGGATGTTCATGCCCTTTGGTTTGAAAAATGCCCCAACAAATTTCATGAGGATGATGGATGATATCTTGCGGCCTTTCACAAATTATTTTGTAGTGGTGTATCTAGATGACATCATCATCGACAAAAATACTTGGGTGGAACACTTGCAACATATTCAGTAGGTTCTACACACTCTGTGACAACAAAATCTATATGACTACTTGGAGAAATTATCCTTCAGCATGGACAGGGTCCAGTACCTAGGCTACAGTGTTGATGATCATGGTGTGCATGTGGATCTAGCCAAGATACAGGTCATTTGTGACTAGCCAGCCCCAACCATGCTCACTGAGCTTCAAATCTTCTTAGGCCTTGCCAATTTCTATCACAAGTTCATGTTGGGATTCTCCCATATTGCATGGGCCCTTAGCCAGGTAACTAGTGGTGGTGGTAAGGAAAACTTTGTGCGGCGATTGTCCCAATATAAAGGGTTCAATTATTTGAATCCACTCGTGTGCTCAGACCTAGTGATTTCATTACTCGGCTTGTAAGAACACATTGAGATCGATACAGATGCTTCAGACTATGTTCTCACTCAGCACGGTCAACCCATGGCCTATCATAGTGAGACATTATCATATGTCATATGTAAGTACCCTAATTACGACAAAGAAATGTACTCCATTGTGCAAGCATGCCTCCAATGGAGACATTACATTCTTGGGAAGGAGAGAGTCATCCACATTGATCATAAGTCATTTTAGTTCATGTAGACACAAGGAAAATTGTAGAATGACTACCATCAGAAGTGGTCCACATACTTGTAGCAGTTCCACCTCAACATCAACTATAAGATAGGAAGTACCAACTTCATTGATAAATTCCTCAGCAGACCTCTAGTCATGACACTCTCCACGGTGCTAGACTCTTGTGGCCATGATAACTCTAGATGACCCCTCTATGATAAATATCTTGACTTCGCCACCACCTACCATATGTTGGGCACAAACACAATTGCCACTAATTTCCATCTTCAATATTGGTTGATGTGCCATCTGGGCCATCTTTGTGTTCCATCAAGTGAGCGAGCGAAGCTAATTTGGGAATCCCACTACAATCAGGTCGCAGGACACTTCAGCGTAGAAACTATAGTGGTAGTGTTGCAACAACATTTCTATTGATCGAAAATTTGACAAGATTTCAATAAGTATATCAGGTCCTGCACTACCTGCACTAGTTCCAAATCGACCACTAAGAAACAAGGCTCGTACACCCCTATTCCTACTCCTAACATGCCCTTGGAATCCATATCAAAGGAATACATGTCGAGCCTTCCGTCCACCAAGTAGAGAAATGACAGTGTTTTTTTGGTTGTTGATCACTTTTCCAAGATGGCAATTATGGTCGCCTGCAAGAAGAGAATCACAACGAAGGACACTACCAAGCTCTTCTTTGAATGAATGTGGATAAATTTTGGGATACCACAAACCATTATCTTATATCATGACAATTGGTTCCTCAACACATTTTGGTCGAGACTCTAGTCACTACTAGACATTGAACTCACCAAATCCACTCCTTTCCACCCCCAGATGGATGGCCAAACCAAGATCATCAACCAAAGGATCCTGCATATCCTGCGCACATACAATTCCAAGAACTCGCTCACAAGGGTTTAGAGTCTTCCCTATGTTCATCACAACTACAATAGAGCCATACATATCTCAACCAACCACAACCCCTTTCAAGTGGGGTTGGGATTTCAACCATTGGGTCCCATGGATGTTGCATTACCCCTTGCGTCCACCTAGGAAGAATCATCTCATGCTCAAAATGAAGCTAAAAAATACACAATGATTCATTGAGTGGATCCAACACATCCTCCAACAGGTTCAGGATATTTTATAGAAGTCCAATGCCAAGTACAAGCAGCGCCATGCTCAACATTGGGTGCCACACAAATTTCATGTGGGAGACAAAGTTTGGTTGCACTTGTAGAAAGAACACCTTACAGGGCCCCATTGGAAGCTTCGTCCACTTCATTATGTACCTTACACCATCACCAAGTTTGTGGGTGGAAATTATTTTGAGCTCAATGTTTCCCCCTTCCTTGGCTTGCACCCAACGTTCAATGTGTATCTCCTTTGACCATATTTTCCACCATTATTGGAAACCTCGGAGATAGAAGAACAATTGACACCAACAAATATCAAAACCAACTACATGGAATAGGAATCCACTAATTCAATCATGAACACAGATCAAGGGAACTCACCAACATAGGATCCAGTATTATCGGGTTGTCAAAGTAGTGCAACTGCTGCACCAACGAAACTGGCTCACTCTGGGCCAAATTCAGCAGATATTTCCTCATCTAATGGGGGAAATCAATGAAATGGATACCATTTCTTCCTAAGCGGGAAGGATTGATCCAGGTGGATATTGGTTTCCACCCACCTATTTCAACTAGCTCATCTTGGTAGTTTTTTAGTTTGGTAGTTTTTACCTAGTTTTCGGGTCTTGAACTTTCGGGGCCATTTTGAGGCCCTAAACAACATTTTTAATTCCTTCCACGGTCAAACAATAGAAGAAATCATATTTTGACGGTATAATGTTTATTCCTTGGATATACCTTTCCAACAGGCCATCGTGCACCTAAAACTAAGATCGTATGGAAAAGTTACGACCTTGGGAAGTTGATGTACGAACTTACCCCAACAAGGCTGACATGAATTTTGGTACTTCATATCCTAGGGTTAGGTTTTTTGATGTCTACAGTTTTGGCATTCATGTTTATTGTAAAAATTATTTCAAAGCCTCATTGTACTCATCTTCTCATGAATTAGTGCAATCATTACATATCTTCTCAGAGATAAGCCACCGCCATTCTAGCAAGCTTATTTTCAGTTTGCATTTTACAGTTTCATCATATTTATTTATTGAATAGAATCCAGTTTTATTGTATATTTGTTATTATTCCTTGTGTCTCTATGTTAATAATAATAATAATCTATTTTCATTTCATTATGGTCATAAAATATAGATCAGTGGTATCAAAGCGGTCCACTCCTTGTCATTCTTAGTGCATGTCCTTAACAAGGTCAGGGTACAAAGAGTTGGGTATCGAGCTTCTTTCTCATGAGGAAAAAATATCTCTCACACCCAAGTGACCTTCCATGGTGGGAGAAAACAAATATGGTGGGATAGGAGTTCCTTCCAAAATATTTCTTGAGGAATCCCTCACACAACAGAGGAACGGGATGATGGATAATTTTGCACAAATCCTTCAATGACAACCAAGATGCAACACATATTCCTCGAGCGGAGGCACCGCCCCCTTCAAGGTACAGATCAAATTTTATATTCCTATATCTTAAGGTCAGATAGATGCAGATGTTGTATACAAATGGTTGAATTTTCTAGAAGGGTATTTTCTGTCCATAATTTTTTGAATAGAGAAAATATTAATTTTGCGCTCCTCAAAGTCATTCCCCATGTCAAATATTGTTGGGAGACTTTCTGTGAGAAAAAGGAAACAAAGGAAACCTCATTATTTACAATCGCACTCACCTGGGATTCCTTTATGGATATTATTAAGGAACAATACTGCCCTATTGGAACTTATGACGACCTGTATACAAAATGGACCACACTGTGATAGGAAAGGGACCAAGCAGTTCCAAAGTTGACAAATATCTTCCATACCTTGCACACCAAGTTGGGTATCAAATATTATGAGCGACGTCTAGTGATAAAATACCATGGTGGCCTACATAGATACATCCAGGGAGAAATGGAGTTTCTGTACATCTTGTCCTTGGGCACAACCTATCGATATGTCATCAAAATTGAGGAGAATCTTAAACAAAATACACAACGGTTTGGGTCTGGGAACCCCTCACAACAGAAGCAGGGAAAGGGTAGCTCCAACCTCCAGAAAAAAGGGCAGAGAAAGGATGAACAGCCTCAGGACAACCAATTTAAGCAACAAACAAATAAAGATAATGGAAAGATGAAAAAAGATACCCGGAAGTGGTGCAACTTCCATAAGAGACCCTGGCATAATAGTCTTGATTTCCCCTCAAAGCAGTCATTAGCGGTTTAGGTGAAAACCTTTGTATCATATGTGGGTTCCAACTCTGAGTCAGAATCCAAAAAGGGGAGACATATCATTGACATGGAACCTAGTACTACCATTTCTGCCACCAAGATCCAACCCAGTTAACCTGATGAGCCAGAGGAAGGTGAGTGCCTCTTTCACTCATAGATGTGGGTGAATGAAACCCCACTATGCTTCATCATTGATAGCGGTATCCAGAAGAACCTCATCTCAATGGAAGTCATCAAGTGGCTAGCCATGCCAACAACACTGTACCCACATGCCTACACCATCAGATGGCTCCACCAATGAAGCAATCCTCGCGTCAACCAACAATGTCGCTTGTCGTACGACATCAAGCCCTTCAAAGATGAGGTATTTTTTGAAGTTTCTCCTCTTGAAGTTTGTGATGTTTGTTTGGGCCAAACATATTTATGGAAACATCATGCTATATATGAGTCTAGGCCTCGTAGTGTTATTATTACTTTGAACAGGAAATTGTACAGGATACCCAAGGTAGTCCCTCCTAGTGCCATTTCCTTGATCTCTACCAAGAAATATAGGAAGGTCATCTCTCAAACCAGGAAGTTTGTCTTGTTCATGATTCACTCTTAGTGTAAGAAAAATATTACAGCCACATCTAGGGCCTCTGCATCCGACCTCTCCACGCAATAGAAGCAGGTGGCTAAATCCATGGAAGAATACAAATACATATTCTCATCACCTACAGGGGTACCTCTACACTGCCAATTCAATCATTCCATCGATATGACCCTCAATGGATCGATACCCAATGGGCCAGTCTATCACCAGTCTCTATTAGAAAATGAAGAGATCAAGCATCAAATCTAAGAAATTCTCCAAAAGGGGAAAATCTGACCCATCTCATAACCTTTTGGAAGCCCAATCATTCTTGTTCAGAAGAAAGATGGGACCTGGCGAATCTGCATTGATTATCAGGCCCTAAATTAAATAATAGTCAGGAACTGGTACCCGATTCCATGAATCGACGATCTCCTTGATTAGCTCAAGGGGGATAAATACTTCAATAAGATTGATCTGGTGTCTGGCTACCATCAAGTCCCAATAGAATAGACATATGTATGGAAGACTTATTTCAAGTCAAAAGAAGGGATTTTTGAATGGATGGTCATGCCCTTTGGTTTGACAAATTCCATAACAAATTTCATGAGGATGATGGATGATATCTTGTGGCCTTTCACCAATTATTTTGTAGTGGTGTATCTGGATGACATCCTCATATACAACAATACTTCAGCAGAACACTCATAGCATATTCAACAGGTTATGCACACTCTACGACGGCACAAGTTATATGAAAAATTGGAAAAAATCTCCTTTGACATGGATAGGGTCCAGTACCTAGGTTACATTGTTGATGATCATCGTGTGCATGTGGATCCATCCAATATGTAGGTCATCTGTGATTGGCCAACCCCAACCACACTCATTGAGGTTCAGAGCTTCTTAGGCCTTGCCAATTTATATCGCGGTTTTGTGTTGGGATTCTCCCATATTGCATGGGCCCTCATCCAAGTAACCATGGGTGGTGGTAAGGAAATGTTTTGTGGGACCTATCCCAAAAACAAGAATTTGATGATTTGAAGCAATGTTTGTGCTCATCCCTAATGCTTTCATACCTAACCTACAAGAAACCTTTGATATCGAGACAAATGCCTCATACTATGATGTGGGTGCAGTTCTCACTCAACACCACCACCACATGGCATACCATAGTGAGACACTATCATATGTCACCAATGGAGGCATTACATTATCGGGAAGGAGATAGTCATCTACATTGATCATAAGCTATTGCATTTCATGGAAACACAAGGAAAATTTTAGAATGACCACCATTAGAAGTGACTCACATACTTGCAGCAGTTCCACCTCAACATCAAGTATAATACAAGACATACCAACCATGTCGTTGATTGCCTCAGTCAAAATCTAGTCATGACACTCGCCACTATGCTAGAGTTTTGCAGCCATGAGACCTTTGGATGGCCCCACCTCTATGAGAAAGATCCTGACTTCACAACCACCTACCAGATGTTGGGTGCAAACATAGTTGTCACTAATTTCCATATTTAAGAATATATTTTGTGCCATCTAGGCCATCTTTGTGTTCCATCAAGTGAGCGAATGAAGTTTATTTTGGAATCCCACTATAGTCAAGTGGCATGACACTTTGTCATAGAAAATATAGTGGTATTTCTACAAAACAAATTCTACTGGCCGAAACTTCGACATGATGTCAGCAAGTATATCAAGTCCTACACTTCTTGCTTTATTTCTGAATCAACCACTAAGAAACAAGGAATATGCACCCCTCTGCCTACTCCTAACATGCCCTGGGAATCAATATCAATGGAATACATGTCGGGCCTTTTTTCCACCAAGCAGGGAAATGACTTTGTTTTTGTCGTTGTTGACTGCTTTTCCAAGATGGCGATTTTGGCCACTTGTAAGAAGAGCATCACAAGGGATGCCACTAAGAAGATCTTCTTTGAATGAGTGTGGGTACATTTTGGGATACCACAAACCATTATCTTAGATCGGGACAGTTGGTTCCTCGACACATTATCATCAAGCCTCTGGTCACTGTTGGACACCAATCTCACCAAATCCACTTCCTTCCACCCCTATACATACGGCCAAACCGAGATCATCAACTGAATGATCATGCATATCATGTGCATGTACAATTCCAATCACCCCTGCACATTGGGTGAAAGTATTCCCTATGTTAAGCACATATACAACAGAACCATACATAGCTCAACCATCCACAACCCCTTTCAGGTTGGGTTAGGATTTCAACCATTAGGTCCCATGGATGTTACATTACCCCTTGCGAACACCAAAGAAGACTTATCCAATGCTCAAACTAAAGCTGACAAATCCACCTAGTTCATTAAGAATGTCCACACATCCGCCAACAGGTTCAAGATATTTTATAGAAGTCCAATTCCAAGTACAACAAGTGCCATGATCAACATCGGGTGCCACACAAGTTTCATGTGTGATACAAATTTTGGTTGCAGTTACATAAAGAGCACCTTGCAGGGCCCCATTGGAAGCTTCATTCACTCTTTTATGGATCTTACACCATAACCAAGGCTATGGGAGACAATGATTTTGAGCTCAACATTTCCCCCTTCCTTTGCTTACACCTAGTGTTCAATGTGGATCTCCTTCGACCATATTTTTCACCATTATTAGACACCTCAAAGATAACAGAACAATTAACACCAACAAATCTCAACCTTGACTGCATGGAACAAGAATACACTAATCATATCATGGACACATAGGTCAATGGAACCCGCAAGTAAAGGATCTAACTTTATCGGGTTGTCAAAGCAGGGAAGCTCCTTCACTAAGGCAAGTGGCTTGCCTGGGGCCAAATTTAGAAAAACTTTCCTCATATGATGGGGGAAATCAACACAATGGATACCATTGTTTCCTAAGAGGGGAGGATTGATCCAAGTGGATATCAGTTTCCAACCACCTATTCCAACTAGATTGTCTTGGAAGTTTTTTAGTTTGGCATTTTTTCCTAGTTTTCGGGTCTTGAACTTCGAGGTCCATTTTGAGGACCTAAACAACATTATTAAGGCTTTCCATAGTCAAATTGTAGGCAAATTCAATTTTTTATGGAATAATGTGTATTCCTCAAATACACCTTTCTAATGGGCTATCATGCACCTAAAACAGAGATTGTATGCAAAAGTTACGACCCCGGGAAGTTGATGTACTAACTTACCCCAACGGGGCCCACATGACTTTTGGCGATTCATCTCCTAGGGTTAGGTTTTTTGATGTCTAGGATTTTGGAATTCATTTTTATTTTAAAAAGGATTTCAGAGCTTAATTTTACTCATATTCTTATGAATGAGCGCAATCATCACATCTCTTCTCAAAGATAAGTCGCCACCATTCTAGCAAGCTTTTTTTCAGTCTCCATTTTATAGTTTCAACATATTTCTTTATTGAATATAACTCATTTTTATTGTATCTATGTTATTGTTTATGGTGTCTTTGTGTTAATAATAATAATAATGTATGTTAATTTCATTATGCTCATAAAATATGGATCAATCCAAGAGCTTCTCGAAAAGGGGCACATCTGACCAAGCTTATCACCTTGTGGAATCCCAATCATGCTTGTGCAGAAGAAAGACATGACCTAGCGAATCTACATTGATTACCAGGCCCTAGATAAAATCATAGTCGGGAACCGGTACCTGATTCCCCAAATTGATGATCTCCTTAACCAGGTCAAAGGGGGGAAAATACTTCAGTAATATTGATATGAAGTCTGGATAACACCAGGTCCCAATAGAGCATATTAATGTATGGAAGACTACCTTCAAGTCTAAAGAAGGTCTTTTTGAATGGATGTCCGTGCCCTTTGGCTTGATAAATTCCCCAACAACTTTCATGAGGATAATGGATGATATCTTGCATCCTTTCACCAATTATTTTGTGGTGGTGTATTTGGATGACATCCTCGTCTTCAACAAGAGTTGGGAGGAACACTTGTAGCATATTCAGCAAGTTTTGAGCACTCTACAACAACAAAAGCTATATGCAGATTTGGAAAAATGCTCCTTCGGCATGAACAAGGTCCAATACCTAGGCTACATTTTTTATGAGAATGGGATGCATGTCAATCCATACAAGATCTAGTTCATCCGTGAATAACGATCCTTGACCATGCTCACTAATCTTTAGAGATTCTTAGGCCTTACCAATTTCTATCGCAGGTTTATGTTGGTATTCTCCCACATTGCACGAGCCCTTATGTTACACATCAAAATTTCACACTTTATTCTCGTACCCTTGGTGTCACAAAGTGACATATGCACCTCGTTAAGTGTCACAAGTGTCATATGAACCTTACCTAGTCTCGCATTCACTTTGTTGAGTGTCATAACCCCTTGACACCATGACATACATTTTCCATGACCCCTAAGTCATATTGAAGGAAGAAACCCATCATTTTAAGGTCAAAACACACCTTTTTCTTAGAAAAATCGACCGTTGTTTGGGAATTTATGAAGGGGGGTGCCCCCCTGGCCATGTTGGGGGAGGGCCACTTCATGGAATAGCATCCCCTTTTCCATGTTAAGGAAGTGCCACTATATAGGATGGCGCCCTATATCTCACTTTGGGGGAGCCCCAGTCTTGTTAGAAGGAAAAGGGGGATCCTCCACCTTATTCTATGGGCCAGCTCTCTTGGGATGAGGTTGGTTGTGTTTGACCCCTATGTTGTGGCTTCATCTTCAAATTAGATCCCAACCTTTAGAAGCCATATGCTCAACCATATTATTCATTTTCTCATGGTGGTTGTGCCTCTCAAGCCTATATATTGAAGGCATTTCCAAGGTGAAGGGGGGGTTAATCAATCAAAGTATCATCATTTTGATATTGGTATATTCATAAAATGGTTGGACAAGGAGAGATTGGAGAGGTTTATGCAACATCAATCGTGGTATGTAATTATCTTATTTATTGGTTCTCATTCAATATATACTTGGCCTATTTCCTTGAAGTTTAAGTTTTGTTACATTTTTTTGTCTATTATTGCTCTAATCTTCATAGACAGATTTTTCTTCTTTAATTGAGTAGAGTAGGAGATAGTTGTTTTCCTTTGTTTTCCATTGCATATCTGAATTTTCACCAGGGATTTTGAATATCAATCTCGGGGATTGGAAGCAGCAAGGACAAACGTTGAAATAGGTTCATCATATCCTTTATCTTCTTCTCATTATGATTGTTTAAGATGAGTTTAAATGGATGTTAGTGTCCACTTGTATTGTTTCTATCTTGGTATAGGGGTCTAGTGATCCAAGGTAAGTTTCATCTCTCTGCAAATGTAACATTCCGTAAGAGAAATTGGTGACTCCACTGGGGAGGAACTTTGACTAGTCTTTCCTTAGATCATATAAAGCCTTTGCCTATCATTAGATATTGTTTTCTTTTTTATTCTGATCTATTTCTCCTTCTCTCTTATTCACTAAAGAGATCATAGAGCCATTAACTGAGTCTCTGCTGATTTTGAGCTTGTGTAAGCCATTTTTTGAACTTTTCCAAAAAGTGGCACTCCCCTGCAGTTCACACCATGACACCATTCTCTTGATTGGCGCTCCCCTATAGTGCAAATAGGGGCACCATTAGTTAACTAGAACTCCCCCAAAGCATAATATAGGGTGGAATTCCATTGAATGGATCTCTGCCTCCTTGAGAACAACAACATCAATCTCCCTTTTTCAGTATTTTTTACCTCTTTCTGTCTGTTTTTTCTTAGTCTTCTTTTGAGAGGTTTTTTTCCTAGTGATTCTTGATTGTCTTTGAATTTGTTTGTATTGATAATTTGACATTTCAGACTCATTCATATTTCTTCTTTGATTTTTCAATCTTCTCTCCTAGTTGTGATTCCCTTGGGTTAGCAAGATCCATTGGTTCATCCTTCCTTTTGGTGATCTGATCTTAGTCTCACAAAGATTTCTGATTGTTTGGTTGTTTAGGAGTTTTCATCCACTAGCGTTTGCAAAGGTTGCTTGGTATTAATCCTTTTTTTCTTCATTTAAACCTCTCACTTTTCCATATGATTAGGACTCTCTTGTTTGCCACAACCCAGTCTTGAACATTGTTTCTTATTGCTTGTGTTTTGAGGATTTTCATGAGTGTTTGTCTTTTTTTTCTTTTACATATTTGAGTTCTTGATTGAATAGGTCATCCCCTACTTGTTTTCTTTCAGTTCTCATCACTTCAAGTGCACTTTATTTGATTGATTTTATTCCTCGTATCTCATTGTGTCGAACATAGATCTCTTTCATTTCACTTGAAAGTTAAGAAGAAGAAAAGTTTCCATATCTCCCAGCATACATAATCAAACGAAAAAAAAATTTGCATTCATTAGGAAATTTGTTTTGGTATATGTTTGGAAAAAATATCTAGTTTTGCATGTGCATTTCGGTTTTCGAAAACATTCTCTTGGTAGTTCGGCATCATATTCATCCCATAAATTGAAAGTTGCATAGTTTTGAGTGCTTTCTTGTGTTAAGAAGAATATAAATTTGATCCTTGCCATACATAGAATTCATCAAAAAGAATGAACATCATCTAATTCTTTTTCATTTTTTTGGAGTCTAGTCTCTCTCACATCATCAGTTTCATCTCCATGAACCCTTTGATTAAAATCCATTAAAATTAACTTTGCACTAATAAAATCAACTAGAACATTTTTTGGTTTTAGCACACCAACAGTAGCACAAGGTTAGGGTATTTGGACTAGGAAAATTGATTAAATTGTCCAAGACTACTAAACAAACTATAGATCACTAAAGAGTGTACAAATCCAAATTTCATATAAGCATAGCTGGGAACCCCCTCTCACACAGGGGATAAACACAAGATCATGTGCGGGAGAGAAGCAAATATTAACCCTCCAAAGCTTAACCAATCATAATAGACAAAGCATATATTGGGCATTTTTCTTGAGAAACCACTAGTTTCATTTGGTCTTGATGCTTCGTGAATCTCGAATGCGTTCAAGGTCCTCACGAGTCTTACTGGTCCACTTGTCTTCATTTCTCTTAAAGATATTCAAAGTTTGATATTATGCCCATATGTTCGGTCCCAACAGTTGACTATGCTCGCCCGAAGGCTGACTACGATTTGGTAACCTTAGTGGCCTTTCCTAGGTATCTACAAAGGTGATTGTGGGGGGGTTCCCATGGTATCTAGGGAAGACGTCGAATCACACTCTCAGTGCCCTTGGAGGGTGATCCTGCGAAAGTGAGGGTTTATTGCACCAAGAAGGGTTGTTACATGGAGGTCAGGGTAACTTATTCTCATTTCTTCACTTGTGTCTTGATATCATGTCTTCAAAATATCCTTGATCTTATTGTTGCTTGGTTGATTGCTTTTAGTTTTCATTAGAGTTTTTTTCTTTGAATTGTGTATTCAGCCTTAGGATCAAATATCTAATATTATTCAAGGTATGGAACCTGACGTTAAGAAACCTCAACATAATTTTTCTTACGAAGGAATGATCGGAGATCAAACTTCTGAAACCGGGAGAGTAGTTCTTGGAGGTGGCCAAAACATTGAAGAACTAGCCACAACCTTTGAAGAAAGCCTTGCATATTTCATGAATCCTCTATTTACTGATCCATTTTTCCTACCAATCATTGATCCACCATCCACAATATATGTTGATTCTTACTCTTATTATCAATTACTTCTCGTTTCCACCACTACATAATCTTTTGGTGTGAATCCATCATCTTTTGGTTTTCCTGAAGGACTTGGGAACTCATATTTTTCCATAACTCCTCTAGTTGCTACTGTTGGTGCTTCATATTTACCAAAAACATCCTTGACCTAGGTAACCCCAACTCAATCACTTGTGCATACATCTCCCTTTGCACATGGGTCAAGTAATATTCCTTCTTCACTATTTTTTCACATGCACACACCAAGTGATTTACTTGGTCATCCCATTGGTCATATGGTCAGAAGTCAAGTAATCACACAACCATGGTTACACAATATACTCAGCCTCCATATCATACATCGCATATTATCACACCCTACATTGGAGGTAAATATTCAATGGGATTCCAACCTTTAGCTGGGGGTAATCTTCAGTTTCAGGACAACTTTTACTGGGGGAAATCTACATGGTTGTAAAATCAACCAACATGGGGGAAAGTTGCTCCAGCAATTCCTTCTATCCCTACCACCACTGGTATGTATCCTAGAGATCCATATCCAGGAGTTGTGAATACTTTGTGGGATCAACCCAATCTAATTCCACAAGGAACTTTTCCCTATCAATATGTAAACCCCATGATTCCAATGCAGCAGTACCTTCAACCACCATACATGGGGGGACCGTTAGGTCAATTGAAATATGTAGGAGGTCCATCATAGTACATGGGTGGAAAATTAGGAAAACCACCTTACATGGATGGAAAACCCGGGAAACCACCATATATGGGAGGACCATCTATTTTTGTCATCTTGCCACAACCTAGATATGGTCTTATTGGTGTTCCCACACAACATGGTTATCACCAGTATACACAACCTAACTAGAAGCTCCCATTCTTGGCTACATTATATCTACCATATCTGTGGTGTTTAACAAATGATCCCATTCAACATACCCCGATTTCGCCCACCATTGCTTCCAAATTATCATCTAACATTTTGAAATTCGACGGAAAACCTTGGGAAGATCCTAAAAATCATGTTATGACTTTCCATTTATGGTGTTCTTTCGACTATTTAGTGGATGATTCCATTTGTCTAAGACTTTTTCCAAGAACTCTTACATGTGCAGTAGAAAAATGGTATATTTAGATTCTGCGTAAATATTTTGTCGACTTTAATTCTCTTGCCATGGCCTTTCTGATGCATTTTCAGTTGTTTATATGG
Source organism: Picea engelmannii (assembly GCA_009831015.1). NCBI lineage: Eukaryota > Viridiplantae > Streptophyta > Pinopsida > Pinales > Pinaceae > Picea > Picea engelmannii. The sequence continues at coordinate 283,201 of ML801046.1, forward strand.
TACGAGACCGATACAAATATTTTGACCTCACTTCGGAAATAATATTCCACCCACATATCCGATCATATTCATGAGTGGAGACGACAGAGACGGTTGATTAAATCTCCTATTCCATACCAAATCCTCGTGGATTGGTTTAGAACATCATTGTTTCCTCCAATTTCCCACGATGTTTCCATGGGAAATGTAGTTATTGAAGAGAAGGCTATTATCCATGTGCAGTATTTAGACTTGGTGTATTCCCAGTCCGACACACTTTATGATATGATCCCTAATTCTCCTTGTCCGTCGAACAATCCAACAATACTTTCTCTGGAACCAAGTTTTGTTTCAGACACCAAAACTACTTATTCTCCAGCTCAAAACTCCAAGGTGAATGTGGTCCAATCCACTTCATCTCAACAACTAGGAGGTAAGAAGAAAAACAAGGAAATTCCATGAAATATTCTAATGAGCAGGATAATCCAAATATTGTTGATACTCAACCAACTAGGAAGGTTAAGTCTCATTGCATGATCTATGAGGAAAACCACTACAATAAATAATTCCCTCATCATGAGGTTGTTTCTAAATTTCTGAAGGGTACCTCCCAACTTGTTTAGCAGCAACATTTGTTTGCACAAAACCCTTCCCCTCTGCAAGGGGGCAATGTAATTCATTCCCACCAAGGGGATGCTTCATCGAGAACATCCAAGGTGTACATGTTTAAGGTGGTTAATGTAATGACTCATGCAAATACTTATGACCCTCATCCAGGTGATCATACTAAAGGAAAGGTTGTCGATAATCCCTCCACTTCCACTCCTCCTCCATCTTAGAATCCTCTTCAAATTGAGAAGCCAATTCTTGACATAGCTTTGCGCCCGCCCAAGAGCGTAATTAAAAAGGAGACATTTAATCCCAGTTCCCCCGCTTCCCAAAAATACAATATCATCGAAAATTTGGCACAAGGGCCTTATGTTATGTTACCCCTTGAAGTTATACAACATTTTCTAAGTCAACGTAGAATCCTATTTTCATCCATTGGAGCCATGGATCCTGAGGAGTCGAATATGATTATGTTTAATCTAGACTACTCTAAGGAGAGGATTTCCCACCACTTAGCATTGCAAATTCAAATTTTGGTTTGTGGAAAGAACATCCATCACACTTTTTTGGATGAGGGAACCTCCACCTGTGTCATTTCTTTTCCTTGTTGGAGAGCCCTTGGTTCTCCTCAACTTAGCCAGTCCCCTACCACCCTGAAATCGTTTGATGGACGTGATTTCCAACCTCACAAACTCTTGAAATAATTCTTTATGACATTGAAGGGTAATACCATTTTGATCAATATCGAAGTGGTTGACATACCCTTGGATTATAATTTTTTATTTGGTCGTAGTTGGTTCTATGTGATGACTGTCATCGCATCTTCGGTGTTTCATATCTTATGATTTCTCCATCAAGGAAAAATTATCATTGTTGACCAACCTAACTATACAAGTCCAGATCTCCACAATGTTGTAGTTTTTTCCTTTTCCTTCTCCTCCCACCCTGCAGGTTTCCATGTTAAACATGATTACAAATCAAGTGCGACAATCCTTATAATTATATGATCCTTTGGTAGTACTTGGTCTCGATGAGCATAGTTCTTTTCCTATGTCAAGATAATTAAAACAGATGCTTACGAGAATAGTTCATTGTCTCTATCAATCTATTTAAAAAATTAAATGGACCCCCCTCCATTTGAATGGAGTCTTAAACCTTTTTTTCCTCTGCCTAGTGAAAATGTTCCCATTAGCAACTAGTCACCTAAACAAGGAAAGAAGAAGAGTCACTGGAGGAAACAATGCTTGGGAGGAAGGCCTCTAGCATCTCGACATCATGATGGAGAAAAGACGTTAGATTGCATCATGCAAGCTGGGGGGGAATACCACTAGAGAGACACACTACAAGGGGTGATCCTCGTTTGGGGATCGTTCCCCTCGTAACGTAGCCATTTTTTCTAGAACGTGTTGAGTCTTTCTTATTTCTCGTGCTCGTTAATAAATGATAATAGGTTACTGAGATTAGTGTTTGTTCTTTCTCGCTCTCGTTAATAAATGTGAATAGGTTACCAAGTATAATTTATCTCTTTTTTGGACTCGTAAAAGGTATACAGAAAATGAAATCTTTGGAGTCTCCTTTAAACTCTTTTCACACTCCCTAAACATGAAAATATTTTTGAGTGATCTTTCTTCCTTTCACACTCGTTAAAAGGTTTGAAAGGGTGTATTTTCAGTGGTATTTTATCTATTTTTTGGCCTCATGAGACTAATTACGAAAAATGAATAATCTAATCAAGCGTGATTAGAATATTTCTCCCCTGTATTGTTTAAAAATAAATTGCACTAGGGAGACTAAATTTATGAAAAAATTCATGCATGGATTTGTCTTTAAGTTCTTTTCAAACTCTCTAAATGTGAAAAACCACCGATTTTACCTTCTTTTGACTCATAAAACTATGTATCAAAGGACCTATGTGAGTCTGATCTCTAGGACCCATAGAAGACCAAACCTCGCCTTCCTCAAGTTCATTAAACATATGTTGAGGGACTCATCAAAAGGATGAGCTATACCGAGCATTTTCTATCCTCCTCAAGCTCATTAAAAATGAAAGAGTTACTCATCTATATTGATGGGGTAAAAATTTGAAGGAAGTGGGTCAAGTGTTTTGGAATCCTTTATGGAAGCTATTGTCGCCCTTGAGCATGGCACCTGTTTGTGTCTCATCTTACAGTTGGGTAATCTACTTGTCTTTGAGTCAAACCAATTCCATGTGTCATCACATTTTTTCGTTCCAGTTGAAGATTTATCTTATTTTTCGTCACATTACATTATTGGTACTCATCGAGTCAATGTTGCCAAGTCACATGTCATGCCTCAACATGTTCAAGGGAAGTTTCACTTCAAACCATCCATATGCAGTATTACCAATTTTTATTTCCTGTGTCAGTCCATACTCATTCGATCCACCATCTCACATCACTTTCTTGTGTCAGTTTCATGTCGATGATGGGGGATACATCATTTCCCTCCTTCGACGAGTCTGTTCCTGTCGACTTCATCACATTGTCTAGGAATTAGACTTAGAAACCATTCAGAACCTTGGAACCTGCATGCCTCAATGGCATTCCTCCTCACTTTTGAAAATGGGTTTACATCAATGACCCTTGATCGATCAATTCCAAGAATGTTCGACCTCATCTCATTTATTTACATTTATTGGAATGTACTAGGGTACCTTGGGAGTAATTGACATCATTGGTGATTTCCCTCGCACATTTTAACGATTTACCTCGATGATCGGTAATCAAGTGGTTTCTACCATTTTCGACATCAAATCATCTATTCACATGGCTAGATTTGTAATGCATCGGGATCGGGATGAAGACCCTGGGTTGGGTGTTCACTCTATTATGTGATTTTCCCAAGGTGAAATGGAGATCATTTGAGCATGTAAAATATTTTTTCACAATCACCATGCTGACAATTTTATTGATATATATATTGTTACATAGATCCACTTTGTATTGATCCATGACTATGTTTTGTCATCTCCTAGCTCCACTGTGTATTTTTTGTGGATGTGATCAATTCATGTTATGGAGGTATGGATCTACATTGTATCTTTGTTGTCCATATCCTTAGTCAATATTTTCATGGATTCGTAGTGTATTGGTCGGTGGTCATGGTTTGAGTCATCTCATATTCCGAGCATAGGTATTCCTTCTTGGGGAATGAAATGTATATTAATATTATTTGAAGATTTTTTGCTTCTTTGTCCAGGTTCTCCCACTCCAACACCCTTGCATTGAAGAATTTGTAAAGTGTTTCAGCCATCAGTTTCTCTTCTGACCTCACACTTTAGGGGGCATCTGTTACACATCAAAATGTCACACTTGAGTTTCTCACCCTTGGTGTCGCAAAGTGACATATGAACCTTGTTAAGTATCTCATGCACTTTTGCAAGTGTCATATGCACCTTACCTAGTGTTGCATTCACTTTTTTGAGTGTCGTAACCCCTTGCCACTATGAAAGACATTTTCCATGACCCCTAAGTCATATTGGAGGAAGAAACCCATAATTCCAATGTCAAAACACACCTTTTTATTGGACAAATCAACCATTTTGTGAAAATTTATGAAGGGTGGAGCCCCCCTGGCCATGTTGGGGGAGGGCCTCTTCATGGAATGGCACTCCCATTTCAATTTTAGGGGAGCACCACTGCATAGGATGGCACCCTTTCTCTCACTCTGGGGGAGCGCCAATCTTGTTAGAGGGAAAAGGGGGATCCTCCACCTTATTCTATGGGCCATCTCTCTTGGGATGAGGTTGGTTTTTTTCGACCCCTATGCTATGGATTCATCCTAGGATCAGATCCCAACCTTAAGGATCCATATCCTTGTTCGACAACACAGGTATTCCAACAGAGGACGAACACCTTCAGTAACCACTCACATAACCAGATCAAAGATAAACACATCGATGTTTTCATGTGGTAAACCCCTATGGGAAAACATCCACAACCCCAGCCAACTTGGCCACTTGGAGAAGTTTATTAATGCAAAAGAAAAAGATTACAGAGAGATTTTACAAGAGATTTTCTCACAATTGATCATCGGAAAATGACCCTCCATGCTCTTTAAATAGAGATCATGGACCAATCAGGTGTTAAGCCATGAATCAATGGTCGTTAAGATCAAGGAGAGTATGAACCGTCGAATCACTCTATGTCGGTTGATCTAAAAATGAAGAAGACTTGAAAAACTTGAATAATTATTGCAAGTGAAATGTTATGTGTTTAAAACAAATGGATCAATTTGCAACACATAATTAAGGATTACTTATGTAAAATACACATAGATAGCATCATAAAACAATGAACATCAGCATATAAACACAGCAACTTGATAAAGGAGTTCACCCCTCTCCGAGATACATCTCCTGGTCCAACTTCCAATGGATCATTATTATTAAATTGCTCAAAGTGCTCAAAAACATGCCTTACAATGCTCAAAATGACAAACCGACTGCTCCATTGGCTTCCCAGCGTCCCAAAACCCCTGTCTGGGCTCTTTCGGCACCTCAATCGGTCGAAAAATGAAGAAGTTATCCTCCTTGAAGTCTCCCTCTTCAACTTTGTTGTCTCTAGTTCTACAAATCGCACCCTTGCTTAGCAAACCTAGCTCACACGCTCATTTAAGCGTAAAAACTTGGCACCGGGCGCAACCGCGCCAATGATGCAAACCGTAGGATGGTTAAGGCGCCTCCAGCCCCTAACCACCTCGGCACTCGGGCATATGGCCATGTGACCTTGCGCTGGGTGAAATGGTGGTTAAACCATTTAAAACCGTGCATTTTCCGTTGTATTCCCGCGCCAACATTTAACATGCGGGTCGTGGTTTCAAACCCCACGCATACACATAACATATATAACAAATACATTGCAATTGCAATGTATTGCAATACAATATAATATATAAATGAATGCGCGCGCGCGCCAAACATTTGGGCCAATAAATATGTGGGTCATATGTGTTGTAATACGTCCACGGGTTGGGGCTAAGCCCCGGCCCGACCCCCCTTTCCCATTGGCATAACTTTCAAACATAAATATATACTTTGTGGTATAGTTAACAAGGCACAAACGGCGGAACTTTGGCTAACGGAGAGTTATGAAGTGTTTAACGTTGGGGAAGGTCCCGGGGTCGAACCCCGCGGACTCCCCATATAATTTTATACAATCATATAAACAAATGATGAGGGGACACGTGGCGCCCAGAGATTGGGCCACGTGTCCTCATATAACTCGCCACCAACCGGACACGTGTTACCATCCAATATGCCAGCAACCAACCAATAACCATCTTCCATGTCATCACCGTATGGCCTATACGGTCCTGCCACGTCACCGTACGGACTGTACGGACAGGTACAGTCAGCATCCAAAATTTTGCCTGTTTGTCTTGGCGGACAGATCGTGATATCTCCTCCATATGGACTCCATTTTCGAAAGTAAATATACCGCCAGAATCAGGAAGACGAGACGGACACAATGGCACTATTTTCGTCACATTCTGAGCACTTTGAAAATTGAGCAAAATTTGATCCCCTGATCACACCTCCCCATTGGGAAGCTTTTGGACCTCCAAAAGACTATCTCAGTCTATGTGAATATGAGGGTATAGTTCCCTCACCCTTCCAACC
>ML801046.1:293945-329106 GCA_009831015.1 Picea engelmannii
CTTGATAAAGGAGTTCACCCCTCTCCGGGCTACATCTCCTGGTCCAGCTTCCAATGGATCATTATTATTAAATTGCTCAAAGTTCTCAAAAACATGCCTTACAATGCTCAAAATGACAAACCGACTGCTCCAATGGCTTCCCATCATCCCAAAAATCCCTGTCTGGGCTCTTTCAGCACCTCAATCGGTCGAAAAATTAAGAAGTTAGCCTCCTTGAAGTCTCCCTCTTCAACTTTGTTGTCTCTGGTTCTACAAATCGCACCCTTGCTTAGCAAACCTAGCTCACACGCTCATTTAAGCGTAAAAACTTGGCACCGGGCGCAACCGCGCCAATGGTGCAAACCGTAGGACGGTTAAGGCGCCTCCAGCCCCTAACCGCCTCGGCACTCGAGCATATGGCCATGTGACCTTGCGCTGGGCGAAATGGTGGTTAAACCATTTAAAACCGTGCATTTTCCGTTGTATTCCCATGCCAACATTTAACACGCGGGTCATGGTTTCAAACCCCATGCATACACATAACATATATAACAAATACATTGCAATTGTAATGTATTGCAATACAATATAATATATAAATGAATGCATGTGCGTGCCAAACATTCGGGCCAATAAATATGTGGCTCATATGTGTTGTAATACATCCACGGTTCAGGGCTAAGCCCCGGCCCGACCCCCCTTTCCCGTTGGCATAACTTTCAAACATAAATATATACTTTGTGGTATAGTTAACAAGGCACAAATGGCGGAACTTTGGCTAGCGGAGAGTTATGAAGTGTTTAACGTTGGGGGAGGTCCCGGGGTCGAACCCCGCGGACTCCCCATGTAATTTTATACAATCATATAAACAAATGATGAGGGGACACGTGGCGCCCAGAGATTGGGCCACGTGTCCTCATATAACTCACCACCAACCGGACATGTGTCACCATCCAATACGCCAGCAACCAACCAATAACCATCTTCCACATCATCACCGTATGGCCTGTACGGTCCTTCCACGTCACTGTACAGACTGTACGGACTGTACTGATAGGTACAGTCAGCATCCAAAATTTTGCCTGTTTGGCTTGGCGGACAGATCGCGATATCTCCTCCATACGGACTCCGTTTGCGAAAGTAAATATACCACCAGAATCAGGAAGATGAGACGGACGCAATGGCACTATTTTCGTCACATTCCAAGCACTTTGAAAATTGAGCAAAATTTGATCCCCTGATCATCGGGAACATATCATGACCATCATATTTCCTAACTACAACTGCATACTAATGCATACTAAATAAACACACTAAGAAACACACTTTTACCTAATGACACATTAGACCAACTAGATCTTAACTAACTCTTAAGTGTCTAAATATCCTAACATCCTTCCTTAAGAACAACTTGGGATAGGATTGAAGGATTTACAATGTTGACACAATATGAGAAGAAAGGAGGCATTAGATCCTACCCCCCCTTAATAAAAACTTCTTGAACTCCTAACATAGATCGAAGTTTGGAAAATTTTGCCTCTATAAGAGACTTTGTGAAAATGTCAACAACTTGATCTTCTGTAGGGAAAAAGATCACTTCAATAACTTGATCATGAATGAGATTTCTAATGAAGTGCATGTGTATATCGATGTCCTTTATGCGTTGATGTTGAACTGGATCTTTGGCGAGCTTTACGGCACTCTGATTGTCACACCAAAGGTTGGTCGGATGTTGTTGCTCGAATCCAAACAATGAAAGGATTTGTCAAAGACACAAGGCTTACTGACTTGCATTTACAGTTGCTTAGTACTCTGCTTCCGCTGAAGAAAGTGCAATAGCATGTTGTTTCTTACAGGCCCAAATGACAGGTCTTGAACCAAGGCTAAAAACATAACCTGTAGTAGACTTCTGATCATCAGGGTCGTCGGCCCAATCTGAATCAATGAAACCAACCAATAAAGGAGTCCCCCCTAAACTGTAATGTATCCCGAACTGAATCACCACGAACATAGCAAAGTATCCTTTTAGATTCTTTCCGAGGGATATCATGGGGTGTTTTCATATACCGGGAAAAAACACCAACATCAAATGAATTATCAGGATGGGTATGAGTCAAGTATAAGAGGCTACCAACTAACTGATGGTACAGGGTGGCATCAACTTTAGGAGAAGTCCATGTGGCAGTAAGATTGACTCCAGACTGGAAGGGAGAAGGGGATAGTTTACAATCATCCATGTGAAAGAAACAAAGAAGGTCACAAGCATACTTAGAATGGGAAAGAAAAATCCCTTCATTGGTTTGCAAAGCTTGGAGGCCAAGGAAATAGTGCAAAAGTCCTAAGTCTAACATTTTAAATTTCTTCTTAAGGTTGGTTTTCACATGGTTTAAAAGTTTTGAGTCACTACTAGTAAGGATAAGGTCATCAACATAAAGGACAAGGTTTATGAGATGGCTTCCTACTTTCTTGGTATACACATTAGGATCAAAATGGAATCTAGAGAATTTGGTGTCAATAAGAAAGTTGTCCATTTTGGCATACCAAGCTCAAGGATATTTCTTAAGACCATAAAGAGATTTCTTAAGGTGACAAACAAGGCTAGATTTATTCTGGACATATCCAAGAGGTTCTTCCATGTAGATTTATTCTTGTAAATTTCCATGCAAGAAGGCGGATTTAACATCCATCTAATGGACCTCCCATTTATGTGAGGTAGCAAGGGAAAGAACAAGGCAGATGTAATTCATTTTGGCTATAGGGGAAAAGGTTTCATTATAGTCAATTCCTTCAACTTGGGAAAATCCTTGGAAACTAACTAAGCCTTATGTCTTTCAACACTTCCATATGATGCATTCTTAGTTCTATAGACCCATTTACATCTGACAAGTTTTCTTCCTTTTGGAAGAGGTACAAGATCCCAAGTATCATTTTCCATTAAAGAATAATACTCTTCATTCATTGTTGTATCCCAATCTAAATGACCTCAAGCTTCTACAAATGTCTCTGGATCATGAGTCTCTAAAACTTGAGACAAAAGCGAAGAGGCATGCTAGAACTGTGAACGTGTTCGACACTGGTCTGAAGGATCACCAACAAGACCACCAGTTGTTTCTTGTGTTGAACGGACCCATCTAGGAAGCAGTGGAACTGGTGTTGGTTCAGATTCAAAGGACTCATCTGGATGAAGGTGAGTAGGTGGAGGTGGATTTTCATCCTCACTATCATCACTTTAAGAAGAAACCAGAATAGGAACAGAAGAAGGTACAAATGATGAAGATGGATCGCAAGCCGAAGAAGGCACAATCGTCGAATTAGGCTCGCAGGCCAAGAGATTTTCATCAAATTTAACATCTCTTCTAATAATAATTTCATTACAATGTGGTTGAAGAATTCTATAGCCTTTGACATCTTCAGAATAACCAAAAAATATACACTTCTCACTTTTAGGCTGCAATGATTTCCTTTTCTCATCAGGAATGTGAGCTCATGCTATACTGCCAAATACACGGAAGTGACTTACATCTAGTTTAATTTTAGTCCAAGCTTCTTCTGGTGTTATATTTTTAAGAGCTTTTGTGTGAGTGCGATTGATTATGTAATTTGTACAGTTGATTGCTTCCGCCCAATACTTTAGACTTAATCCCTTAGATTGGATCATATAATTATCCATTTCTTTTAATGTACGATTATTTCTCTCAGCAAAACCATTTTGTTGTGGTGTATATGGAACAGTGTGTTGCATTTGGATTCCCTATGTAGTGCAGTAACTTGTAAAATTATTGTTCACATATTTGCCTCCATTATCTGTTCTTAAATTTTGAATTTGATGTCCAGATTGCTTTTCTACAAGGGCCTTGTAGGCAAAAAACTTATCAAAAACTTCGCTCTTAATTTTTAAGAAGTAAACCCAAGTACATCTGGAAAAATCATCAATGAAAGTTAAGAAATACTTGCACCCAGAAAAAGAAGGAGAAGAAAGTGGACCACACAAATCACTGTAAACAAGATGCAAAGGACCCAAGGCATGCCAAGAGGCACGTTTGTCAAAACTGTCTTGGTGATGTTTTTCAAGAACACAACCAACACAAACACCATCTCTGCATGAAACAAGAGGAAGACCAGTCACCATCTGTTGATTACATAGTTTCTGCAATGAACGATAGTTTACATGACCAAACCGCTCATGCCAAAGTTTTCTTAAGTCATCGTTATGAGCAATAAAAACTGATGAAAAAGATGATGACCCAAAGTTGTCAAACTTGTACAACCTGGTAATATCATCAGCAATTCCAGTTGCAAGAACATTCTTAGGATATTTTATATCCTTGATTACAACTTGGTGAGGTGAAAACTCTACGGTTTTACCTTTACCTAAATGAGTGATTTGATATACTGATAGATGGTTACAAGAAATACTTGGAACACATAATACATCATTTAAATGAACATTATCACCAACAAATATTTTCTTGGTGTTACATTCATTTAGAGTAGAAAATATGTCTTTAGCCTTAGTCATATGATAATATGCTCCAGAATCAATAAGTCACTCATTAGAAGAAGAAGAAGTAGAAGTTGTATTGAAGGAGAAACTAAAAGCAGAGAGTTCATGTCCATGAGAAGAAGATGCAGAAGTAGAATCAATATTGATGTTGTGTTTCTTCATCATTGCTTCTAAAGATGCCATATTATTGAAACATTTGGACTCATCATGACCATCTTTATCACAAAAGTTGCAATGTTTGTCAGTCTTCTTATTTTTATATTTTGATCCTTTGTCACCATTAGGTGCCGAAGTTGTCTGAGCAGGTTCGGGACCCTTATGTTTCTTGTTGTTGTAGTGAGGACATTTCTTCTTGGGATACTAGGGTTTATCTTTCTACTGGGAAACTAAGGCTTTGTTGGAGGTACCTGCGGTGTTGATCACTCCAAGTTGTATAAGCTTATCTTCCTCTCTAATTAAAGAAACACAAAAGGACTCAAGAGTGGGTTTTTGATAAGCTTTCCCTAGATCCTATCTCATGGCATAAAAGGTAGATACAAATACAAAATATGCACTACCTAGCTTAGAAATAATATGATAAATACAACGCTCTTCCTCCATGTCTATCTCACATTCCTCACATAAAATTCTAAGTGTTTTAAACTTAGATAGATAGTCTCCAAGGCAAGAAACATCACTTTGACTTAAGGCTAGTGCTTGATTTTCTAACTGTTGTGCTCAAATAATATTGAGTATACCAAACACAAATTCAATCGTTTCCCAAGCTTCATTGGGGTCATCAATTTCTTTAAGGTGAAACCTTAAATCAGGAGAGATAGACATTCTGATTAGTCCACGTGCTTCGTCACTCCTATTAGCCCATTTGACTTTCTTATCATCATCAGTGGGTGTTTTTTCCTTTCCCAAGGTAATCTGGTACAAGCCTTTACTTCTTAATAAATCTTTCATATGAGATTTTCATTGGAAGTAGTTGTTGTTGGTAAGCAAGAGAATACTTGTAGAAGCCATATTAAATGTGTAGATAATATGGATTTAAAAACTAAAACTGATGAGTTGGATGGAAAGATCTCGAAAAGTTATGTGGTTTTAAAAAAACGGCACTGAAAACGGACTTCAGATGTGAAAGTTATGCTCTTTTTAAAAAAAGGCATAAATGGTAACCAAGAGACTACGTGATAGTGTAAGTTGTTTTATGAAGTGACCCACTTTTATAAAGAGAATTGGGGATCACTTTTACAATGAAGTTACTTTTAAAAGATGCATGCAAAATAAATAACTCTAAAATAAAATATTAAAGTTATTTATAGTGATTCACTTTTATACTTGAAGTGAAATACACTTTACAATTTGAGCATGAACCTTTTTCAAAAAAAAAGTAACAAAAGAGAGACTTGAACTCAAGAACTCTTACTTAATAAGGCAACTTTTAACCAAATAGTCTAGAAAAACATATTGTATTTTTTTAGGAAGAGGATTGGGGTTTTTTTTGTTGTTGTTGAAGAAGGCCTTGGAGAGCGTGCTAAAAAAAACTATTTTCACACAAGAAAAAAATTCCGCTTCTCGATGACAACAAGGGTTAGATCTCGGTTAGCTTACCCGAAAGATGCAGATTTTCCTATCTGTTTCTGATTTTTCGAGAGGGAATAGGGCATGGTGAAAAGAGCATACATAGATATAAACAAGTAGCGACCCGAAAATAAATAATACAAAACCGAAATAAAACCAAAATAATACTCTGCAAAAATTAAAAAAAAATGCATATGCAGGATTTATACCTCTGGATCTGACTGAAATGGTCGTATCTTGGGAAAATGGAAACCTTTTCAAGTGAAACGAAAAGTGTTCCTAAATGAAATGAGCACTACGGGTGCAATGGAATAGTCCTATCGACCCATAAATGTACATAAATGACATAAAATGGACATTATGTAACTCGGCTTAATAATCTCAATCTACAACAGGAGTGGGTCTTCAAACATGCTTTGATACCATGTTCAACAACAAAGGTATTCCAACAGAGGACGAACACCTTCAGTAACCACTCATATAACCAGATCAAATATCAACACACTGATTTTTTCATGTGGTAAAACCCCTATGGGGAAACATCCATGGCCCCAGCCAATGCGGCCACTTGGAGAAGTTTATTAATGCAAAAGAAAAAGATTACATAGAGATTTTAGAAGAGATTTTCTCACAATCGATCATCAGAAAATAACCCTCCATTCTTTTTAAATATATATCATGGACCAATCGGGTGTCAAGCCATGGATCAATGGTCGCTAAGATCAAGGAGAGTATGAACTTTCGGATCACTCTATGTCGGGAACATATCGTGACCGTCGGATTTCCTAACTACAAATGCGTACTAATGCATACTAAAGAAACACACTAAGAAACACACTTTTACCTAACAACACATTAGACCAAGTAGATCTTAACTAACTTCTAAGTGTCTAAATATCCTAACAATCCTCAACCATATCCTTCATTTTCTCATGGTGGTTGTGCCTCTCAAGCTTATATATTGAAGGCATTTCCAAGGTGAAGGGGGAGGTAATCAGTCAGAGTATCATCATTTTGATCTTGGTATATTCGTGCAAGGTTTGGATGAGGAGCAATTGGACAGGTTGCTATAACATCAATCGTGGTATGTAAGTATCTTCTTTATTGGTTATCATTCAATATATATTTTTCCTATTTCCTTCAATTTTATGTATTGTTACATTTTCTTGTCTATTTTTTCTCTAATATTCATAGATATATTTGTCTTCTCTAATCGAGTAGAGTAGGACATAGTTGTTTTCCTTTGTTTTCCATTGAAGATCTCAATTTGTGCCAGCGAGTTTGAAGATCAAGCTCAGGGATTGGAAGCAGCGAGGAAAAACATCGAAAGAGGTTCAACATATCCTTTCTCTCCTTCTCATTTTGATTGGTTAAGATGAGTTTAGAGGGATGTTAGTTTTCACTTGTACTATTTCTATATTGGTATAGGGTTCTAGTAATCCAAGGGAACTTTCGTATGTCTGCAGATGAAACATTTTGTAACACCTTTTCTAAGTGACCAGGGGCAGTGGAAAGGAAAAATTTGTGCGGGGCCAGTCACAACAGAAATCATTCAATGATTTGAAGTAATTCTTTTTCTCAATCCCAGTGCTCTCATTACCCAACCTACAATAGACTTTTGATATTGAGACATGTTCTTCAGACTATGTTCTGGGCATATTTCTCACTCAACATGGCCATCTTGTGGCCTATCATAGTGAGACGCTATCATATATCATCCATAAGTACCCCACTTATGGCAAAGAAATGTACTCCATTGTACAAGCATGCCACCAGTGGAGGAAATACATTCTCAGGAAGGACACAATCATCCACACTTAACATAAGCCTCTACAGTTCATGCATACACAAGGAAATTTGTCCACATACTTGCAATATTTCCATCACAACATCAAGTATAAGAAAGGGAGAGCCAATCGTGTTGTTAACTGCCTTAGTTGACCTCCATTTACAGAACTAACCACGGTGCTACACTCATGTATATAGGAGACCTCTGGATGGCCCCAACTCTACAAGAGAGATCCTAACTTTGCCACTGCCTACCATATGATGAGCACAAACACAGCTGTCACTAATATTCATCTTCAGGATGAGTTGTTGTGCCATCTGAGACATCTCTGTGTTCCATCAAGTGAGCATGTGAAGCTGATTTGGGGAGCTCACTACAGTCGTTGGTGAGATACTTAGGCATAGAAAATATAGTGGTCGTGTTGCAACAACATTTCTATTGGCCGAAAATTCGACAGGATATCAGCAAGTATATCAAGTCATGCATGTCCTCCGCCATTCCCAAACCGACCATTACAAAAAAAGGCATGTACACCCCTTTTCCCACTCTTGATAGGCCCTAGGAATCCATCTTGATGGACTACATGTCAGGCCTTCCTTCAACCAAGCAGATAAATGACTGTGTTTTCATGGTTGTTGATCGATTTTCCAAGATGGTGATTCTAGTCCCCTGCAAGAAGAGAATCACAACAGAGGCCACTGCCAAGCTCTTCTCTGAACGAGTGTGGGTACATTTTGAGATACCAAAAACCATCGTCTCATATTGGGATAGTCAGTTCCTCATCACATTATGTTCGAGCCTCTAGTCATGGCTGGACACCAATCTCACCAAATCCATGGCCTTCCACCCCCAAATGGATGGCCAAACCAAGGTCATCAACATGATGATCGTGCATATCTTGTACATGTACAATTTCAAGCATCCATGCACATGGGTTGAGATTCTTCCATATGTTTAACACAATCAGAACATAGTCATACATAGTTCAACCAAATGCATCCCCTTTCAGGTGGGGTTGGTATTTCAGCCACTAGGTCCCATGGATGTTGCACTACCCCTTCCGTCCACACAAGAAGAATCGTCCCATGCACAAATCGAAGCTGACAAATCCACCTGGTTCATCGAATGAATATAGCACATCCACTAACAGGCTCATGATATTTTTCATAAGTCCAAAGCCAAGTATAAGCATCGCCATGATCAACATCGGGTGCCACACAAGTTTTAGGTGGGAGATAAAGTTTGGTTGCACTTGTAGAAAGACTTCCTTACAACACCCCATCGAAATCTTGTTCCACTATGATATGGACCTTACACCATCACCAAGGTTGTGGGTGATAATGATTTTGAGCTCAACATTCCCCACTTCCTTGGATTTCACCCAATGTTTAATTTGGACCTCCTTCGACCATACTTTCCACCCTTATTGCACACCTCAGAGATAGCAGAACAATTGACACTGAAAGAGATAATCCCTAAATGCATGGAATAGGAATCCATTGATCATATAGTGGACATACAGGTTAAGGGAACTCGCCAAGAGAATCTTCATATTTATCATTTTGTCAAAGCGGGGAAGCTTCTGCACCAAGGCAAGTGGATCACCTGAGGCCAAATTCAGTAGAAATTTCCTCATCTGATGGGGGAAATCAATGCAATGGAGACCATTGCTTCCTAAGGAGGGAGGATTTATTGAGGTGGATATTGATGGTCACCCACCTCTTCCAACTAGCTCACATACAACTTTCATCATGGCAGTTACATTTTTCATGTTGGCAGTTTTTTTCTAGCTTTTTAGGTCCTAAACTTCCGGGGCCATTTTGAGACCCTAAACAACATTTTTTGGGCCTGCCATAGTCACACTAATAATGAAGCTAGAGTGTGATGTCATAATGTGTATTCCTTGGATAGACATTTCCAACAGGATATCATGAGCCTAAAACAAAGATTGTATGAAAAAGTTACGACCACAGGAAGTTGATGTACCAACTTACCCCATCGAGGCCCACATGACTTTTGGAGCTTCATCTCCTAGGGTTAGGTTATTTTATGTCTAGGTTTTTCTGTTTACTTCTTGATGCTAAAAAGGCCCATAGGCCTCATTTTAATGTGTTGAGACGAATGCATGTGCTGGCCATATCTCTTCTCATGTATTAGCTACCACCATTCGAGCAAGATTGTTTTCATTCTGCATTTTACAGTTTCAACATATTTCTTTATTGAATAGAAGTTAGGTTCCATTGTATCTTTGTTATTATTCTCTTTATATATTTGTTAATGTTATATATCTATGTTTCATTTTGTTCCACTCATAAATCTGGATCATCCTCATCTTCACACTTTAATGCTTTATTATAATAGTCCAACTTGGATTTATGGGTAGCCAACCAGTCCATACCAATCAGTATGTCGTAAGATCCTAAGGGAAGTTTTTTCAAGTTTTCTTGAGTAGACAACCCATTCATAATGAATTGGCATGCTTGTATGACCTTTTTTACCTTCCTCTTTGTTCCAATGGACAATTGTACTAGCCATGGTTTAACATGTTTCACTTGTTGTAATTTACTTTTCTCAACCGTTTGAGGGGAAACATAACTTAAATTAGAACCAGGGTCAATCAAAATAGAAACAAGATGGTTGGTAATCATACATTCAATTTTCACCACTGAGGCTTGGTGGTATGCTTGTCTATTATCCAAGGATGCATGAATTTTTGGTATACTTATGGCCACATCATCAACCGTGGTATCCTCCTAGATGTTGTAGACTCTCATACTGTCTGGTTTTTGTTATGAGGGAAATCACTCTATGGCATGGGGTAAACCACAACAAACGGAAATGACTACAGAAATCAACTCTAATCTCAAGTATGCTATATAAACAAGCATGCTAGATCCTACCTTGTTCAGACGTTCGATGAAGTCCATTGTTGAGCACTTGACTCAAAGTTATACACCTACAACTTGTCCTCAACAACCAAGATACGCAAGCATATGGTGATAATATATAAATTTAGCACATATAATATAATAAACCATCAATATCATAACAAATATGCCCACGAAATAAAAATTCAAATATTTGCAAGACATTAATTGGACAAGAAAGGAGTATTTCTATTAAAATGTAGTCAACATAAGTGTATGAATGACAAAATTATGTGTTGGCACGTTTGGAACTGAGAAACTAAGTCCCTTCCAATTGAGCCTCCACCACTTCAATCCTCCACCAAAGGAAATCTCATATAAGAGAGACAATGAGGTTATCCATCAAATGGGGAAGATCTTGGGGGCTAAACAATGTGTTCAAACTTAAAAGGACAAAGAGATGCAGACTCAATATGAAGTGAATAATTTATCTAGAGTAACATTGCTCTCAAAGTTGAATTCTTCTCCTCTTCTCCACAACTCGAATATAGCCCATTTATAGCCTTCAAATGGAACTGAAGAGCCGAGTCAGAGCATTTCCAGTATATGAAAGGTCAAGGATCATGGATCTTGTGACGTGACATGGAAACCCGACACCATTTTTTAAGTTTTAGGAAAAACCCGATGTACGTGAGTTGTAATGGTGCAACCTACGTATACACATGTTGTATAGTTGTTCGAGCATGTATATGTGGAAAAATATGTTTTTTTAGCTCTGGGAATTGCAAAAGGGGACCTCGAGTATACAAAGGGAAATGGAAAAGGCCTTCTAAGCAAATTTGCATGGGGTGGGGAAAATCTTTCTATAACAGTTGCCTATGAGGGAAGTCCCTCACTGGATGTTCTTCTCCACATCCCCAAAATTTCAATGGATCTTTCTTTGTACTATCAGTTCCTCCCGAGGATGATCCAAAAGTTTTGTTTCCACTATGAGATGGGAAGTTTTTCTTATTAACACTTTTAGTGGGAAAGATGATCTTATAACTCTTCCCATAATTCTTAAACTTTGAGAGTTTAATCCCCTTATTCTTAAGTCTTAGTTTACCTTTCTTCTTCTATTCCTTGGGATAATATACCTTGTGGTTGAATTATTCATATAAGTACCTAGCCTTCTGAATGCAATATTCCAACGTCTTAGGTTCATCAAACTCAATTTTGTTCAGGAAGGATGGAGGCATCCCATTAAGGAATCACCGCATCTTAAACTTTTATTTATTTATATAGGGCACATAACTCAACATCTCTAGAAAATCATTGATATATTCATATATGGTGAGTTGTCCTAGTTTGAGTTCATAGAACTCCTTAGTATTTTCATCATATTACATTTCAACAAGTACTTCTTCTTGAAGTATTTATCAAATTTACCCCAAGACGACTCCTTCTCACAAATTTCCTTTACATTTCTAAGGTCCTCCCACCAGATAGAGGCCTTTCCATTCAATTTAAATATAACTATGCAAGCCTTCAAATTTTTAGAGTAGTCATGAACTCTAAAGTGCTTCTTCAAACCAAGTATCCAAGCTTATGCTTCTTCCCCTTTTTTTATTTCCCCATAAAAAGTGGGTGGTTTGGCTTTCTTAAATTCTTTAGGGTCACCGCCCTTGGAGTGATTTCTCTTCTTTCTTCTCCTCTGGGCATGTGAACTAGTCTCACTACTGGACAATTCCCTAGATATTTATGCTCCTTCACTACATGATTCTTCAAATAAGTATTCGACTTTGGCATGCCTCTTGGCTCCATTATGGGCCTTCTTGGGAGTGTTTCTTCTTGCATCGCCACTTTATGGACCATACCTTTGTATCTTAGGTGGACTCTAGATTTTCTCAGGCTAATGTTTTTCCACATTACTAGTTGTTGGCCCATGCTACAACTATCTCTGTATATCTGACAATCTTTGCAGCAAGACCACATTTATTTCAATTTTCCTTTATTTCTCTTTCATAATCCTCTCATTATCTTCCTTAAAGATTTGTATCTCTTCCATGAGACTTCTCATAATCTTAACAAGATTTGGAGGGGTTTCTACCATTCTCCTTTCATCAAAATATTATTCTCTATTGTGGGAGCCTTCTCCCATCTAATGATATGTCACCATCCTTTTCTCTTATATCCTTTCCTGGACATCCACTGACAGATTAAGTGTTGATAACCAAATTTTCCTATTAGTTACATATCCATTAAATCATGGAAAAATTATAAAATAAAATTATATATGGTGAAATCAACTTTATTATTTATCATATAATAACATCATTCAGTTCAGGTTTAAAACATATAAAAACAGTAGAAAGTCACAATCCTATATTCAGTAGTAAGGTTTTAATAGTTTTTTATGAGTAGGGTAGGGTAGGGTTCCCTCTTCCTTAAAATTTCTCTAAGAAAGTTTATCCACCTCTTTCATGAGCCTAAGCAGGCCAAGTGTTCTTTCATGCTCTAATACCACTCTCTAACACACCCAACCCCTAAGTATCTTTTAATGGATGGAGTATTAAAATTTTTCTTCTTCTTAGACATCTCGAGGCCTATTCTTGAGGGAGCCAATGTCTCCTTCTCTTCAATATCTCTAATGACTGTAATTATGCCCAAATCAGACCTTAGAGTCAAAATTTATGGCCTTCCAAAGTTCTCAATCCTCCATTGCCTCAAGGCTAACTCATCGCCCTGTGGCATCCACGTGGCCTCTTGATATTCATGTCATTAAATGTGGCATCTTCCACCAGGCACATTAAATTCATGCACCCAATCGCTTGACCTTTTTTTCTTCGCCTTCCTGTTTTTACTCCCCCAAAGCCTCAAACACCCCAACACTAAGAGTTTCGACAATGATCCCGTATCGATACTGCTCTCGATCCAATGGTCCTTGAGTCAAGTATGCTATGGCTTTGACTATGTTGGCGGTCCAAACTAGAAAGGAGGTTATTTACCATCCTAACCAACTCTTATGTTGATCATGTGGGGCCTACCATAGATCAATGATTGTTGCCTCGCCATGTTCTTATGTCAATCAACGCTTGGTGTTATTTCACCAATGCCTTTTTCATCGTCGGCATTCTTGGAAGCAACTCAAACATGTCAAACTTTCATATTTAACCAATGATACATCAAAAAAGGACAGTCTGCATCTCGTTGTCGCCACATCCCCGACAAGATCGATGGTTCTCAATAGTCCCCCAACCCATATCATTATCAACCTTTCTCTCTAGACCCTTGTCAGCAATATACCAACGTATGGCTGAAATATCTTGAGTGGGGAAATCTAATGTTCTATATTGTGATCCTAGACCTTAAGGGCCTCTTGGCCCTTTGGGACGCCCTTTGGGACCATTCGAATTCCTATGACTAATCAAAATGTGACACATGCCACCCCAGGAACTAGCTGGTTGTTGTGCTAGCATGCCACGTCACTCATAACATCATCGTCCATTCTATCTCATATAAAGGATTCATCGTAAATATACTATGGATATTAACTCCAACCTCCATTCGATCAACGAATCTTTTCTCATCGCCAATTGCTTCATCGTCATCGGAGTTTTTTTCCGACACGTGACCTTGCCAACCTTTCAAATTTCAACGAATGTCCCAGATATTCTTGGATTTCCACCTACATGTTCCAAATCCTCTTGATATAAGATGTCATCTCTACATGACACATGGCACCATCATTTCTTGACATGTGGTATTCATATTTCCCACAGATGCTCACCTATAGGTGACATATCACTATGTCACGTGGCACCTTCTATGCTTGACACGTCACACCATCCACATCATCCTCTTGAGCCTTTAACTAGAGATCAACAATCCAAATTGTCTACTGAGTCACTCTGATCTTTGTAGATTGACGGTCTAGATATCCTCTCATAGCTTCTCCAATCCCAGTGGATCAACGATCATGATTTCATCTCAGAGCTCCCTTGATCATGACAGATCAACTGTCATGATTGCATATCATAGCTCCTTTGATATCGACAGATAAACATCCATATCTCCTCTCATAGTTCCTTCATTGGAGTGTATCTTTGTAACTCACTCTGAATAGAACCTTGCAATGAATGGTCAATATCTCTTCACTAGATATCCAACGACAAGGATCAAGACACATGTCCTCATGTATGAAATCGACAAGGATCGTACTTGTCATATCCTATAAGTTGAAAATTAAAACGTGTCCACCTATGTATACACTAGTTTCCACCTTCCCTAACTCATGGCCCCACCACCTGGAGTGAAACATGGCACTCACAATCCAATACAAGTTCTTGCCTAAAAACTTGATTCTTCTTGACACATGGCAAAATTCCCACGTGACACGTGGACCAATCTCCATACACCACATGGACCTATTTCCATTTGACCCATCATCGTCGAGCATACGGTCCTCCTTAGTTAGCAAGATTATAGCTCAAACCAATGGCTAGGATATTATCTTCCTTTCACCGATCTACGGTCCTCATCATCCCTCAGAGTCTCTCCTTTGGAATGCATCTCCTTCGGGTTTGAAACTAACTCCAAACGATGTCCTCCGAAGAACGACTAGGATCATTTTATCTCGTTGGATTGATGACCAACATCTGGTCTAGCCCAAGTCTTGCCTCCACACCGATCAATGGTCAGATCTTTTCATCATGCCAAATTGACGAATCAAATCAAATATTCCCTTGCTCCAATCAAGGCTCCATATCTCACCTCAGAGTCTCCCCATCGAAGCTCACCTCCTTGTTTACCTTGAATGGAACCCTACGATGGATGGTTAGGATCTATTATCTCACTATATCAATGGTCGATACGTAATCCTTCCCCCTACACCGATAAAGGGTCCAGATATAACCACCATACCAAATCTATAGTCACGATCCTCCAAGGAAAAACAAGTGTTTCTCTCAAGCTTAACAGTTCGCTCCAAAACTTAGCCAAATTTCACGAGGGTTTTTCTCTCATTTTACAAACTTATGAGTTTTTTCAAGAGCTCTCACCTGGGTCCAAGGTATTCCATTTCTTATCCAGGATGCCTTTGTTTCATCTTATCCCACAAGGTTCCTTTATTGCAGGGATCCCAATGTTGCGTTACACAGGTGCATACATTTGCGTAAATATAAAAGGTCACCATAGCCTATACAATAAGTAGGGACACAAATTCATTTCTCGACTTAAATATAACAAGGATCTAGGATATTTTCATACTCAAATGACTATGTACCCTTCCATATTTATACATTACACAAGATTATCACAGGAAAATACTCACAGTTATTATACTAAAGACAGAGACTTTCTGAAATCAAGGACACAAGACTTTCCATGCAGAGATATATTCCATTCAAACACAAGGCCATCTCTAGAAATACACAATGAAGCTCATAAGTCAATTATTCATATCCATAATTGTCATACTGACCATTCAACCATATATATTTTCCAAACAATGTATAGAGATAACTAAGTTACTTATCAAAAATTTAGAAGATGTTGGAAACTAATGAAGGGTGTGACACTCTCCACCCAACCATAGGAAATTATGCACTAAACACTACTACAGCCCACCACCCGCAAGCCAGGATATGATTCCATGTGAGGATAACTGGTTTTTCAACAATTTTTCCAAGGATCATATATTACTTTTGCACTTTTCTTTCCCTTTTCCTCGCACCAGAGAGTTCCCCTTCTCTCCGCTCTAGTGCTTAGGCTTTCCCCAACTGTGTGTCTGTCTGTCACTGCTCCCCTCTTACTATCCTTTGTCCCTTTATTTTCGTGTATTCTTCCCCAAGACCTCGTGGGTCATGTAAATTTTTTACCAATGGGTACTTATGTCCATCCTTCATTGATTCTCAAAGTAGACTACCCAACTACCATCTTGACTGGTAATCAATTTTCTAGGTTGAGGACAGTTCAGGGTCTGAATTTGATTTTAAATTGAGAGGGTACTTCTTGGAAGGGTCATTTCAACTAGTAATAGCTTCCCTATTGCACCATTCCTCTCATGACATCAAAACCTGTGAAATTCATCCATTCAACAGTAGTTCGACAACTCCTTGTTGCAATAATAACCAAATATTCACATTACATCATTTATCAAAGGTCTCTTCTCTTTCAATGATAACATAACATACTTTTCTATAGTTTTGGTCATGATAATAATTATATTTACAAACTGGGGGAAACATGGGTGTTGCAGATACCACTTTCTAAGTACCTAATTAGATATGAAAATATCATAAGATAAACCCTTAATCTCAAAGAATAAACCAAACCATTCCCCAAATATTCAACACAAGATTGTAGAAAAAAATCTTGAGGTAGGGTAACACCATATATCAATCCTTGTGGAAGGATAACACTCCTCAAGCAATCCTTTCTTGTTACAATAACAATATACTTCATTATTCTCCAATACATTACTTACACTTCTTTATATATCACTCTCTATTTCCTAGTAACATTCTAGAGAAGGAATATTCTAGTAGGTGGAGCCTTCTAGTAAACCTTCTCACCTTTATTGTGTTCACACTATTACATGGGCCTTATTTACTATATGTGGGCTCCATACATAACCACATTCCCATTGGATATCTCCCTAAGTACCTTGTATTACCTCCCTAGTTGTACTACAGAAAATAGACATCCTCACCAAATTGTAGATCATTACCTCCTCTTCAAATTATTCATTGCATGCTTCATTATTTCCTAAACACATGAATATTTGACATTTGATTACAATGAAACATAGTGGTCATTTCTTTTACTACCTTGGGAACTAAGCTAGTATGTGGTATGGAGAAAGTATGGCCTTGGAATATTTCTATAGTTGAAAACCAAGAGCTCAAAGCTCTAGCTTTCAAAATGATGTCTTATGGTACAATTACATTTCATACTTACATTTGAATTGTTCATGGAATTTTAGTACAAATATGATGATGAGGGAATAGAAGATCCATGTTATTAAAGATTCCTAATTAGATTATATAGTCCATTAGACATGCCTACAACGTTTATATAAAAGAAAATATCTCAACAATATTTTTGAATTCACTCTCACAAAGACTAGATTTTTTTGATGATTTTAGTGTATTTTACATTTTTGTTAGCTATACATTTGATGGATTGGAAACTTATGCATATAAAACTAAGGATACTAAGACCAATTTATAACTAGTGAATAGTTATTATATAATTTATTTACATAAAATATGATGAAAACAACATGGCTTAATCACTTAGATGAATTTATAAAATGTTTTCAAATGGAATGACTAGCATGTGATAAAGGAGGACAGACTGTGGCATGACAAGTGACAAGGGAGAAAATAAGAAAGATAGAAATGTCATGTACCCAATCATCTCCCTTAGAAAATAGGCCAATGCTGCTAAATTTGGGTTTGATATGATGCATGTATCTCTCTTGACTCGCCAACTAAAGGTATAATCACTTCTCATGTATCTCCGTTGTAAGTAGTTTTCTATATCTTTGACATATCAAAGGATATGTTTTTAACTTCTCATTTATTATGGTGGGTTTTTATCACTCTATATCTTATTTAAGTATCATGTTCATAGTTTATGTAGGTGGGTGAGACAACTTGGAAAAAAGTGTTCAAACATATTTTTGAATTCACTCTCACAAAGACTAGATTTTTTAAAGATTTTAGCAGATTTTACATTCTTGCAAGCTATACATTTAATAGGTTCACAACCTATGCATATAAAATGAAGGATCCTAAAGCCAATGTACAATTAGTGAATAATTATTATATAATTTATTTTCATAATATATGATGAAAAAAACATGACTTAATAACTTAGATGAAATTATAAAAGGTTATCTTATGGATTGACTAGCATAAGATAAAATAGGAAAGAGATAAATGTCATGTACCCAATCATCTTCCTTGGAAAATTGGTCAATAAAGTTAAATTTGGGTTCAAGATGATGTGTGTATCTCTCTTGCATCCCCCAACTAAAGGTATGATCACTTCTCATGTATCTCGCTTGCATGGAATTTCATATATCATTGACATATCAAAGGATATGTTTCAACTTCTAATTTATTATGGGGGTTTGATCCATCATGTCTCGCATTTAATTATCGTATTCATAGTTGACGTAGGTGGGTGAGACAAGAGAAAAAAGTGTTCAAACATATTTTTGAATCCAGTCTCACAAAGACTAGAGTTTTTTTTAGGATATTAGCATATTTTACATTCTTGCATTTGACATTTTGGAAACTTATGCACATAAAATTAAGGAGCCTAAGGACAATGCACAACTAGTAAATAATTATTATATAATTTAAGTTTTTCATATTTTATGATGAACACAACATGACTTAATCACTTAGATAAATTTATAAAAGGTTATAATATGGAATGATTAGCATGGGGTAAAAGAGGAAGGGCTATGACATGACAAGTTACAAGGGAGAAAATAGGAAAGATAGAAATGTCATGTACTCAATCATATTCCTTGGAAAATAGGTTAATAAAGTTAAATTTAGGTCCAAGATGATGTATATATATTTCTTTCCTCCCACAAATAAAGGTATAATCACTTATCACTTTTCATGTATCTCCCTTGATGGAGTTTTCTATATCCTTGACATATTAAAGAATATGTTTCAACTTCTAATTTATTATGGTGGGTTTTGATCACTCTGTATCTTATTTAATTACCATATCCATAGTTGATGTAGGTGGTGAGATGAGGGAAAAAAGTGTTCAAACATATTTTTGAATTACTCTAGTAAAGACTAGATATTTTTGAGGATTTTATCATATTTTACATTCTTGCGAACTCTACATTTGATGGGTTGGCAACCTATGCATATAAAATTAAGGATCATAATGCCAATGTACATATAGTGAATAATTATTGTATAAGTTATTTGAATAAACTATGATGAAAACAGTGTAACTTAATCACTTAGATGAATTTATAAAAAGTTTATCATATGAGATGACTAGCATGGGATATATGAGATGACTAGCATGGGATAAAAGAGGAAGGGATATGACATGAAAATTGACAAGGTATAAAATAGGAAAGAGGAAAATTCCATGTTCCTAATCATGTTCCTTGGAAAATAGGTCAATAAATTTAAATTTAGGTTCAAGATGATACATGTATCTCTCTTACCTCTGCAAAATAAAGGTATAATCACTTCTCATGTATCTCCCTTATGTGGAGTTTCCTATATGCTTGACATATCAAACGATATGTTTCAACTTCTCATTACCTATGGTGGTTTTTTATTCACTCTATTTCTGATTTGGTTACCATATTCATAGTTTATGTAGGTGGGTGAGAAGAGGGGAAAAAGTGTTCAAACCTGTGTTTGAATTCACTCCCACAAAGACTATACGTTTTTAGGATTTTAGGATATTTTACATTGTTGTGAGTTATATAAGGAGCCTAAGGCCAATATACAACTAGTGAATAATTATTTTGGTTCTCATTAATCATTCTTTCTTTCTCATTCTATCATGCATATTAATCATTCTCTCATTATTCTAGTTTTCAACAAATGCAAATGCCAATGTAGAGGTGTAGACTCACCAATTTAGGTGGCATTGGTAACCAATTTAACGTTTCCCTACTCTTCTACCTTGTTCCTAGTCTCTATCTCCATTGTTCCTTGGGATAGGGATCTCTATCTCCTATGTTGGTAGATTTGCAGGTGGGGTATGTATCCTTTATGGTATGTATCCTATGTCACGGGGCCTATGAAATGTGGGGTCTTGAGACTGTTTATGTTTTACTCCCATGTGTTTTTCAGTGTTTCATGGAAACCTGCACAAGAGATCTAGCTAAAGTGTGCACAAACAAAGATTATCAAGAAAAGGAAGCGAGATACAACATGAAAAATGAGAATCAATGTGTATTATGATCTTATCAATGAGTGAGTGATCTTCACTCATATAGGCAATGACATCCTATAATTAGGAATGCATGCATAATAGTGATGGTCTAAGATTAGAAAGTATAAAATAGAACTATTCAGTTAACTCCCACTAAACTAGTGTTACTTCCACTGAACTAGTGTGCTGAAAATAGAAATTTCTTCAATAGTGTTGACTCATTACATATATTATTGTTTATAACACACACACACACACAATATTTTTCCAAGGAAAATTTCATTGAAACCCCTTTGAGTACTTCCCCATGATCCATGGATGGTAAACAGGGTAAACGGTTGGCACTGATTACATAGCCTAACCCCAAGGGGATTAAGAGAATCAAACCTATGACCTCCCCAACTTCAAGGGAGAGATCTCACATTTGGCTCATGATCACTCGCCATAACCCTTGAGGCTATATAAAATGTATAATACTAAAATACATGTTTGATCTAGTTGGATATTGGTAGCCATCCGCCTATTCCACTTGAACCCCTACCATTGTTTCTTTCAGTTTTTCAGTTTCCTTAATTGTAGCACAATTTACTATTTTTGGCAGTTTTTCGGGTCCTGAACTTCCAGAGTCATTTTGAGGCCCTAAATGACGGTTTTTGGGCATCAAATGAATGACGAATATCTTCATGATATTTGCTATCAATAGTTGTATTCCTTGGATATATCCTTCTAACGATGTATCATATGCGTCAAATGGAGATAGTAGGCCAAAGTTGCGACCGCAGGAAATTTATGTACAAATTTACCCCGACGGGGCTCATATTCAAGCATTTCATCTTCTAGGGTAAGGTTTTTTGGATGTTTAGGGTTTCCATTGTTTCTCAATAATATATAGGCCTTCGAGCCTCATTGTAACATAGATTTAAGAGGCCTGTAGCTGCCACATCTCTTCTCAAAGATAAGATACCAGCGCCATAGCTAGTTTATTTCTATTCTGTCTATAAACAAAATTTAATTCTTTGATATTAATGAAATGAAGTGATATTTCCACTGCATCTTTGTATTCATGGTTATTTGTGTATTTTGTTGCATTCCTGCATAAATCTGGATCAGTGGTATCATAGTGGTCTACTCTTTCTCGATCCTTGTTTGCATGTCCCCAACGAGGTCGGGGTATAAGGAGTTAGGGCTCGATCTGGTTGAACCTTTGCAAGATCAGCCTCGCAAACCCCGATGGTCGCCCATGGGGGACGAAAAGAAATACAAGGGAGTAGGATATCCTATCAAAATATTGCTCGAGGAGGCCCTTGAAAATCAAAGGAACGCGATGATGGATAAATTTTCCCAGATCCTTCAACGATTGTCCACTGGCGGTGTATCTGCATCCAACAACCACTATGGAGGCGCAACCCCTTTTAAGGTACAAGTAAACTTTGAAATTCCCATATTTGATGGTCAAATATATGCAGACATTGTAGATAGATGGTTGAATCTATTAGAAGGATATTTCTTGGTTCATGACTTTTTCGACCGAGAGAAGATTATTTTTTCACTGCTCAAAGCCACCCCCCATGCAAGGACTGGTGGGAAACCTACTGTGAGAAAAATGATGAGGAGGAACCCTCCCTGTTCTCGGTTGTACCCACTTGGAATTATTTCTGAGATTCCATCAAGGAACAGTATTATCCCGTGGGGAGCTATGGGACAAGTACACACAATGGACTACGTTGTGACAACAAAGGGATCAAGATGTGCATGAGTTGACGAATCTATTCCATACCATGCGCACAAAGTTGGGTATCAAATATTTAGAGAAACATTTGGTGTTGAAGTACTGCAGTTGTCTACATATATACATTCAGGAGGAAATGGAGTTCCTCGACATCTCCTCGCTTGGTACGACATATCGGTATGCTGCCAACATTGAGCAAAAACTTAAACAGAAGAAGCGTGACTTTGGATCTGCAAATCAAACGCAAGTGAAAGGTTCCCCCAAACTGCAGAACAAAGGACAAAGCCAAGGCATGGCAGCTCAAGACAACCTGTCAAAGCCGCAAGTAAAGAACAACACTGTGAAGCCGAAGAAGGACATGGGAAAGTGGTGTGAGTTCCATAAGAGCTCCACTCACAACACAATTGAGTGTCGGGCCAAACAATCACTGGTGGCCGAGATGAGGGATTCTGAATCAGATGCATGCTCCGACACTGAATCAGAACCCAAGAAGGGGAATGACAGAGGGAAGCAGATCATCAATGCAGAGCCCAACACCATTGTTGCCACCACGAAGATCCAAAAGGAAGAACTGGAAGATCCAGAGGAGGAGGAGCATCTCTTCCACTCCCATATGTGGGTAAAGGGTTCCCCGCTATAGTTCATTGTCGATAGTGGGAGCCAAAAGAACCCCATTTCAGCAGAGGTTGTGAAGCGGTTGGGATTACCAAACACAACACACCCACAGTCATACACCATTGGGTGGATTCACCAAGGATGGGATCTCCACATCAACCAACAATGTCGCATTCCCTACAACATCAATCCCTTCACCGATGAGGTATTATGTGACATTGCTCCTCTTGATGTTTGTGATGTATTATTAGGCCAACCATACTTGTGGAAGCGACATGTTGTGTATGAGTCTTAGCCTCATGTTGTTATTGTTACCTTGGGAAATAAGTTGTACAAGATACCAGAGGTACCACCGTCTGTCGCTATCTCTTTGGTTACTGCAAAACAATGCAATAAGCTCATTTCCAAAACCAGGAAATTTGTTTTCCTGATGATCCGCCCTCATGGAAAGAAGAAGATTGTGGCCATGAACTCCAGACAGGGCTCCTCTGCATGACAACAACAAATGGACAAGGTCATGGAGGAGTATTGGGACATATTCACCTCACCCGCAGGGGTGCCTCTACACCGTCAGTTCAAGCACCCCATCGATCTGACCCCAGGTGCGTCGTTTCCCAATGCACCAATCTATCGGTGCTCTGTTATGGAGAATTATGAAATCAAGCGGCAGACTCAGGAGCTTCTACAGAAAGGTCACATCCAGCCAAGTTCATCACCCTGTGGGAGCCTGATTGTGTTGGTGCAGAAGAAGGATGGGACATGGAGACTCTGTATTGACTATCGAACATTGAACAAGATCATTGTCCGGAATAGGATACCAATCCCACTTATTGATGACCTTCTAGACCAACTCAAAGGGGCGAAATATTTCAGCAAGATCGACTTGAAGTCTGGGTATCACCGGGTACCAATCGAACCCTCTGATGTGTGGAAGACTGCCTTCAAATCCAAGGAGGGAATTTTCGAATGGATGGTCATGCCTTTCGGGTTGACGAATGCTCCTGCAACCTTCATGAGGCTGATGGATGACATCTTGCATCCATTCACCAACTCATTTGTAGTAGTGTACTTGGATGACATCCTGATCTTCAGCCAGACTTGGGAAGAGCACCTCCACCACATCTGACGGGTCCTCCAAACACTGCGGAAACACAAGTTGTGTGCAAATTTGGAGAAGTGCACTTTTGGCATGACCCAGGTTCAATATTTGGGATACATTATTGATGAGCATGGGGTGCATGTGGATCCAACCAAGATCCAAGTCATCCGGGATTGGCCATCCCTGACCACTCTAACAGAGCTTTGCAGCTTTTTGGGTCTTGCTAATTTCTACCATAGGTTCATGTTGGGATTCTCTCATATAACTTGGCCCTTGAGTCAAGTCACCAAGGGAGGAGCGAAAGAAAATTTCTTTTAGTTGAAATCTCAATAGAATGCGTTCATAGAATTGAAATATTGCCTCTGTTGTGCCCCAGTTCTCACATTACCAGACTTGCAACAACCATTTGAGAGCAAGACATGCCTCTAACTATGCTATTGGGGAAGTTCTTACTCAACATGGGCATCCGGTGGCA
Source organism: Picea engelmannii (assembly GCA_009831015.1). NCBI lineage: Eukaryota > Viridiplantae > Streptophyta > Pinopsida > Pinales > Pinaceae > Picea > Picea engelmannii. The sequence continues at coordinate 318,484 of ML801046.1, forward strand.
TATCTTAGTGCAACATTGTCTGACACAATCTGAAAGTATCCCACTTATGACAAATAAATGTATTCCATTGTCCAGGCTTGCCGATAGTGGAAGCATTACATTTTGGGGAAGAAAATGATCATCCACACAGACCACCGACCCCTGCAATTCATACAGACACAAGGGAAGTTGCAGAACGATCGCCATCAGAAGTGGTCCACATATCTGCAACATTTTCATTTGAACATCAAGTACAAGAAGGGCAACACCAATAATGTTGCAGACTGCCTCAGCCGACCACCGATCGTGGTGAAAACCACCATGCTTAACTCTTGTGGGAACAAGACTTCTGATTGGCCGCTTCTCTACAAGAGCGATCCATATTTCAGCCACACATACAAGACGCTCTTGGAGGGTAACCGAGTTCCAAATTTTCACCTCCAGGATGCACTACTATCTCACCTGGGACACCTTTGTGTTCCTTCAAGCGAGCGTGCCAAGATGATTTGGGAAGCTCACTATAGTCAAGTCGTTGGGCATTTCGGGGTCAAGAAAATAGTGGCAGTACTGCAAGTATTTCTATTGGCCAAAACTTTGATAGGATGTCGGGAAGTACATCAGATCCTGAACTGCCTGCGCCATTGCCAAACCAACCATCAAGAAGAAATGCCTCTATACTTTGCTTCCTACCCCTAGTCAACCTTGGGAATCCATCTCCATGGATTGCATGTTGGGCCTTCCTTCTACTAAGCATGGAAATGATGTTTATGTGGTCGTCGACATATTCTCGAAGATGGCCATTATGGCGGCCTGCAAGAATAATATCACAGCAGAAGCCACTGTTAAACTCTTCTTTGAACGAGTGTGGGTACACTTTGGGATCCCACAGTCTATGATCTCAGATCATGACAGCAATTTCCTCAATACATTTTGGTCCAGCCTCTGGTCAATGTTGGACACCAAGCTCACCAAGTCCACATCTTTCCATCCCCAAACTGATGGCTAGACAGAGGTCATCAACAGGATGATCATACACATTTTGCGCATGTATAACTCAAAGAATCCACGCACATGGGATGAGAGCCTCCCCTATGTACAACATAGCTATAACCGGTCCCTCCACAACTCAACAGAACACAACCCCTTTTAGGTGGGCTTGGGATTCCAGCCACTATGTCCCATTGATGAAGCCATACCATTTGCAGCTACTCAGGCTACTTCAGCTCATGTCCAGTCTGAAAGGTGAATAGCTTCATTGAGCGCATTAAGCACATTTGCCAACAAGTTCATGACATATTGGACAGAGACAATGCTAAGTACAAGCAGCGGCATGATCAACATCGGCTGCAACACAACTTCCAAGTGGGCGATAAAGTGTGGCTACATTTGCAGAAGGAGAGCCTCGATGAACCCCACCGCAAGATTCGCCCTCTCCGATATGGGTTGTACACCATCACCAAGGTTGTAGGGGAAAATTCCTTCAAGCTCAGTATCCCACCATTCCTTGGTTTGCACCTAGTATTCAATGTGGACCACCTCCGGCCTTACTTTCCACACCGACCGGACACATCTGACATGGCAGAACAACTCACACCAATAGAGTTAAACCCAAACTGCATGGAACAAGCCACAATTGATCGAATTATGGACACATAGATAAAGAACACCCTCCAATAGAGGATCCAACTATATTGAGTTGTCAAAGCAGGCCAACTCCTTCACTAGGGCAAGTGGCTCACCAAGGACCAAGTTCAACAGAATTTTCCTCATCTCATGGAGAACTCAATGCAATGGGGACCATTAATTCCTAAGGGGGAAGGAATAATCCAGTTAGATATTGGTGGCCACCCGCCTATTCCACTTGGACCCCCACCATTGTTTCTTTCAGTTTTTCAGTTTCCTTAATTGTAGCACAATTTACTATTTTTGGTAGCTTTTCAGGTCTTAAACTTCTAGAGCCATTTTGAGGCCCTAAACGACGTTTTTTGGGCATCAATAGATCAATGATGATCATCATGGTGTTTTTTGTCAACAGTTGTATTCCTCGGATAGTTCTTTCTAACGATGTATCATATGCGTCAAATGGAGATAGTACACCAAAGTTACGACCCCAGGAAATTGATGTACCAATTTACCCTGATGGGGCCCATATTCTGGCGTTTCATCTCCTAGGGTTAGGTTTTTTGGATGTTTAGGGTTTCCATTTTTTCTCAATAATATGCAGGCCTTCAAGCCTCATTGTAACATAGAGTTCAGAGGTTTGTAGCCACCACATCACTTCTCAGAGATAAGCTACTAGCGCCCTAGCTAGTTTATTCCTATTATGTCTGTAAACAAATTTCAGTTCTTTGATAATAATGAAATGAAGTGTTATTTCTGTTGCATCTTTGTATTCACGGTTATTTGTGTATTGTTTTGTGTTCCAACATAAATCTGGATCAATGTTATATATAATATAGATTATACATGTTATATAAATATATATTATTTATTACACACACACACACACAGACACACACATATTATATAATATAATTAATGTTTAATGATTATGGTGATGATGAAAATGACAATGATGATGAATACGATGGTGATGATAATGATTATAATGACAATGATTTCAACAAGGATGACAATCGAAGTTGAATTCAAGAAGTGCAACATCTTAACTAAACACAAGGTAGAGGCCAAGTGCAATGCCAAGGCAGATACCAAGTGCAATGTCAAGGACGAGGAGAGAAATATAATCCCTATAAAATGACACTTTGGATTAGGAGTCACATATGAGCCAAATAATAATATTTGGAACACCAAGAAAGGGTATCCTATCCTAAGACATGCTTCAATACAAAAATCCTATGGCTTGGGCCTTAAACATTGTTTCCAAGTCACATGGGTCATGAACATGGCTTTAGACCATGAGACAATCCTAATGGTTACACATATTGGTCCATGAGTAACTACAGTAAGATCTCTTCACCTAATATATTCTTTAGAGATGAAATTTGATGTCTGGGTCATTAATCAATACTTCTAAGAGACATGGGTCATAAAAATACAATGCATATATGTATAAAGTAAAGACACTTTTTGTTAGGAGGAAAATTTATCCACATAGAAGAATAATAAATATGAATAAGAGTAGCATTGCATCCCAAACAAGAATATGCCAGTAACTAGGAATTCTTACTCTTAATCTAACTATATCGTAGAATCTTGTGGGGTTCTAATAATGTTGAAATATTTAAACAATATTTTATTTGATTGTAATGGTTAGCTCATTTCTTTGATTGTAGCCTATATCCACTAAACCTATGACCTAAGTCAAGATTTTGGGGTGAAGTTATGGTCCCTCTTAAAAGTCACCTTGTTAATTCTTTTTAATATTTTTCGGTAAATCAAGTGTCCCAAGGTTTTTTAATTTAAAACTTCACTCCTTTGAAATAATTATTCTTATGACATATACACTTAAAATACTTTTGCATTAAATTTTAGTGTTATAAGGAGTTGCATATTTAATGCTAATTATTCATACATATTAAACTTTTTATACAGTCATAATAGATTAATTTTATAATGTTGACCTAGCTTATGGGAAACATGTCTCTTAGGCAATCCAAAAATGTATCAATACTCTAACAAGTATTGTATTAAATTAAACTTATTGTATAGGAGGATGCCCTCAAAATGACAATACTTTAGGAATGAATTAAATTAAACTTATTGTATAGGAGGATGCCCTCAAAATGACAATACTTTAGGAATGAGGAAAAATAAGATGTAAAACGATCTTATTCGTCTACTTATTAAATTTGATATATTCCAAAATTGAAACTTACCATGTGAGAGAATACATAAAAATAAATAAATAAAGTGTTTTTTATAATGAACTCCTTCAATACTGTTACAATGTAAAAGTAAGTACATCAAATTGATTCATATACTAAATATGATGGCTCTCGTGTAATTTTCATTTTCTCTTTTAAACTTTCATGACTATCAAGCAGACAACTATAGTGAACAAAATGAGACCTCTGTAAAACTTGAGTTTCTTGCAAATATTTACCTTATTTATTAAATAAAACCAAACTTAATCAAAAAATAATTTAATTTATAAAACTCATCCATAGGAAAACAAAATGAAACTTAATACATTTTCATATATTATTTTAATTCCATTACTTCCTTTACCCAAGTTTTGTGTAAATAAATTGTTTTGGGTTTTAGGTTATTTGTCTTTTCTTCATTCAAGTAGAGGTGTATCATTTTCAAATTTTGCGAGGAACTCTAAAATGTTTTAAATCAAGTTGAATTCATCTTAAATTGATCTTGGTAATTAAAATACTCAAGTCACTCCATCCAAATTAAACAAAATTGATCTTATGATTTACCCATTAGTAATTAAAATACTCAAGTCACTCCATCCAAATTAAACAAAATTGATCTTATGATTTATCCATATTCATGACATAAGTGATTTATAAAAGTGATTTTTTTTTTTTAAAGTGGAGCCTTAGAATTGGTGTGCATTCAAATATGACATATGTGTTGTAGATGTGAAGACTCATGGTGATTAGGATCAAGTCTCACTTTATGTGTTCCATGGATGCACGTATAGTGTTATATGATGAGACTTAAAATAGTTTTTTTTTTATTTATGAATTTATTAAAGTTTACAAACCAAACATTTTTTATAGGTACAAATGGTTGAGAAGCTAAAAGTGGATTTGAAATAAGGTTAGGTAAGAGACATACACATATGTTATAAAAGTAAATATGTTGTTGTGGGTTTATTAATGTGTTTCCTTCTTGGAGGTCACATGTTCAAATTCAGATTATTAATATTAATTCTTTTGTTGTAAAGAACGAAAATGTCACTAGTGTTATTTGATAGACCATAAAAGACATAATCATGTGCAATTTTGTGATGGACAAATTATTAAAGAAATTCTTAAAAATAGATTCTCATAACTAAAAAGGTTAAGAAAAATGGTTGATATAATCTAATTTTTTTACTATTATAAGAAAGGAGAGGAGAAGAGTTTTTATAGTTGTATAAATAATTCTAAAGTACTAAAACTAATGCATTCAACCTTAATGTACACACAATATTAAAATAAAAGGAAAACATACTTCATCTATTTCCATGACATGTTAGAGTTTACACTCAAATATTGAAACCCTCTCTTCAACCATTTTATTTCCAATTCAATTCCATACTAGGTAGGATGACTCTCAAGTAATTTTTGTTTTCAATTTCTAACTTTCATGATCATCTTGTAGACATGTAACCATTTTTTTAACCATTTTAGTTTCAATGCAATTCCACTCTAAATAGGATGACTTTCAAGTAATTTCCAATTTTTCTTTTAACTTTCATGACCTATCATGTAGAAAATTATAGTGGAAAAAATGATACTTAATTAAAACTTGAGTTTCTTTTAAACATTTCCCTTCTTTATTAAATAAAACTAAATTTAACAAAAACAAATTAATTATAAAACTAACCCTTATGAAAATAAAATTAAACTTAATCCATTTTCATATATGATATTATTTCCAAAAAAAATAAAATTTTAATTATAACACTAACCCTTATGAAAATAAAATTAAACTTAATCCATTTTATATATGATGTTATTTCCATTACTTTGATGTTCCTTTACCCAAGTTTTGTGTAAATAAATTGTTTTAGATTTTAGGTTATTTTGAGAAGAAGTCCAAAATGTCATGTCTTAAATCAAGTTGAATTCATCCTAAGTTGATATCAGTATTTGAAATGCTCAAGTCATTCCTTTCAAATTAAACAAGGTTGATCTCACGAGTTACTCATATTCATGGCATGGTTTATGCAGGTGATCTTATTTTTTTTTATAGTGGATCCTTAGAACTAGTGTGCATTTAAATCTGGCATATGTGCTAAAAGATGTGAAAGATAATGGTGAATAGGAGCAAGTCCCACTTTGTGTGTTTTAGGGATGTACACATAGTCTCATATGACATGACTTATTAAATTTTACAAATCAAATATATTTTTATGTTTGAATTTATTAAATTTTACAATCCAAGCATCCCTTATATGGAAAAATGATTGAGAAGCCAAAAGTGGATTTGAGATAAGGTAAGAGACCAAAGTATGTCCACATATGTTGTTGGAAAAATGGTTGAGAAGCCAAAAGTGGATTTGAAATAAGGTTAGGTGAGAGACTAAAGTAAGTATGTCTACATATGTTGTAAGAGTAAATTTGTTGTCATGGGCTCACTAATTATCTTTTGTAGATAATAAAAATGTCAGAGGTGATATGTGATAGACCATAAAAAACATAATGATGTGTAATTTCGTGATGGACAAATTATTAAAGAAACGCATAGAAATGCATTCTCATTACTAAAAGGGAAAGAAAAATGGTTGGTGTAATATACTTTTTTTATTATTATGAAAAGGGAGAGGAGAAGAGTTTGTATAGTTGCATTAGCAATTCCAAGGTACTAAAACTGATGCATTCAACTTTAATATACACACATTGGCCTACAAATTGTGTCACACAAAGAGAATATATGGAAGGTTGAGAAAGTGGAATATTTATCTTGTAGCAATCGAACAATTTGTTAGTAGGAGATATCACTCTATTGTGGGAATCCCCAATGGCATAAGCATCATGGAAAAGTTAGATGCACTCTAAAGTGGCAATTGCAAATAAATTATTTAGCATGCTTCCTCGTGGATGGTTAGTAGTAATACCATTGCAAATGTTAGTGTTTTATTGACACCAAAAATGTTCCCCATTTAAAGAAGAGTGGTTTCTTTTCAAAATTCAAAATTTGTGCGACTAAGAATGTAAAGTTGAGCAATCTTATACATCAATCAATGCTCGATAGTGTAATCCAATAATAAAACATAGTACAATGTTATAAGGGTGAAGATTATAGTAAGAAATTTCCTTTCATTCCTCATAAATAGTATATCAGAAATGAAAAATGTTAAACGCATATATTTTATAGTTTTTAATCTAGCATCATGTGGGAAAGCAAACTTCTCAGGTGGTCAACCAAACCCACATTGAAATAAGAGTAAATATATTAATATTTACTAACACCAAACTTTAAGGGCCAAAGTCACATAGAGTGTGAGAAGTAATTCACCATTAAGATCTTAATCAACAAGGAGATCAAATCAAGAAGGAAAAACCATCATATCATGGAAAAATTATAAGGGAATCAGACCCTTAAGATCCCAAACCACAAGAGTACTTGATTTGAACTGACTCACTTTATTAAATACGATTTATTACATATCCATATCATATTGATCTTGAACTTTGTCCAATTCAATATCTAACTCATAAAGATTAGAATTTGTATCCAATCCCTCATAATCATTGAAATGTTTGCCTATAACTACATCTAGGATGTCTAACACTAAGTCATCATCAATATAATAATTATCATCATCATGATACATGGGATGTGAGCCAATGACTAAATGGTCAAGTTCATGGATTTGTTGGTCTAATTAAAAAAAAATGTACATTACTAACAAATAGTGTATATATCATAAAATTTCAAATCCCGTCAACGCGATTGGTTTCAATGGGCCTCATTCTGCATGGCAACCCAGGTTCGAAACCCATCAGGAGGAGACACCTAATAAATCTAGCCAACTAAGGGTTGGTGTGACCCAAGTTGGGTGTGATCCCCAAGTGATTGATGGCTTAGATACCCCAAGGTCGTGATTTCTCAACCACGGGCTAGTCCCACAGGTCATGCACACACTAGCAAAACAAAAATAAAATGTATATATCATAAGATGATAAAAACTATAAGATGTCAAACCTTAGTCATAGTTATTCCAATCGTGAGTTATGCCCCCACCAAAATCACCTTGATTTAATCTATTATTTTATGTTCGAAGCAAAACCATTGGAAAATTTAATCTTCCGTATAACCTATTTTACAACATCACTCTCTTGTTATGTTAATAACCATGGAATATTGGTTGGATTTCCATCACTATAAGAATGATTCAAATGTTGAAATATCTTTACTTCTTTAATGTCATTAATAACTTTAACAATTTTTTCTTTTATATTCCTCGACCCATTTAAAATTTCCATAAACATTATGTGATATTCTTTCCAATATGCAATGTGTCAAACAAATGAACTAGTTGTAGGTTCTCATAGTAGGGAATTCACTTAATTGGATGGAGTATCGTTTCATACCTTGTGGAAACCCACCCTCATGACCTTTGGGAAACATAAATGGAAATAGATTTTGTATTAGAGTAAATAGACTTTTTTTTTTAAATAGAACAAGTAATAAATATGGATGTAATTTAAACCAATTGATTACCGTGATTTTTCTCAAATGATTTTTTCCATAGTTGAGGCATCATTATTCATTGTTTGTTTCTAGTCGCTTCCTTCCCATTAAAGATATTTATTTATGTAGTTTGATACCTATGTTTTCTAGGGAGGAAATGCATGTACTCATTGTACACATCCTTACCTAAACTTCTTGAATGTTTATATATTGTTTTGGGAACACATACTAGACATGCATATTTACTCTTTGTTTGAAAAAATACAAGATATAGAATAATGTTAATAGAATAAAAAAATATTCAAAAAAAATATGTGAAGTAATAAATGATATATAGATTTATATTGCACTCTACACACCACAAAAATGTGTTAACCCTAAGGCATCTTGAATTGTCTATGTAAGTGTTCCATGGAATTGGAATTGTTTTTTGACCTATTGGTTTGGAGATGTCATACATAGTAATGTCGACTCATACCTTTAAAATTTAATCAATAAGAGGCTAAAGATATACATCCATATATCTAACTTGGTATTTACCTAGTTATTTCAAAATACAAATAATGAATCTCTTGTACATACAATATATGTAAAAATAAATAAAAATTGAATCGATATGTTGTGAACATTCCTAATAATAAATACCTAGAAAAATTAATGTCAACATCACATTCTCCCTCTTTATTGACACCCAAGGACTAGGAGGAATATTATTGTTTATAAAAAACTGGCCAAACTAAGTAAATGGATTTGACCTCTCCAAATATATTGACACCATCAACTTCCATTGAAAGTATAACATTCTAAGGTTCTTTTTTAAAATGGACCATTTTTCCTTGAAGTCCCTAAGTGCATAACCATATCCAGGCATTCACATAACACCATATTCACGTCTCTTATATGCATGATAATCCATAATTATGGGGATATGACGAAGAACCTTGTGAGGCACCTTATTTGTTACCTAATTAGTGTGATATCTACAAATTCCACATTCAAGGAATTAAAATATTTTTGCATGTTTTCCATAATATATAATATGATTATTAGGACATGCATAAATTGTGTGATACTCCATTCCTATGTCTTTCATAATGGCACACAATTATAAGTATGTGCAAGGTACAATATTTCACTGTGATAGGAGAATAACACCTAACAATCTACCAGGCATGATTTTAGGGGCTAAATTTCGCTCATGGGCTAATTTTCCATGGTTTTTCCCAAAAAACAGTTCGCTATTCTAAAAATGATTCTCCCAAATTCTATAGGATAAAATTATTTTACCTTAAAAATCGCCAAAAGTTTATACAAACTATATAAAATCCTTAGAAATTTGAATACTTTTACAAAAATTTACAGTTGGCATACGAAGGATTAGTAAGATTCACCAAGGTTTCTACATTTTAAAATAAATTTTCATCCTTAAAATCATCCCTGCAATCTACAAAAAAATATATATATATTAATTAGTGGATATTAAATATTATATATTAAAATCACAAAAAATAGATAAAAAAAGGTTTGTGTACATACAAAATTATCTTGCAAAACTTAGGATTTGTGTCATACATGTGTTTGAAGTACCTTCAATTTGACCAAAAATAACTAGTAGAGAGAAGACTTGTCTTTAAATATCAGTATAGGGTTTTTTTGTGCCTTATCAATTAGAGGTACATCATGAATGTCTTCATATATTTCATCTATGAGTATGTTCTTATATATGGAAACAAATGTATCATGGATCAACCTATTTTTCATTTCATTCTCGATAATATCAATGCCATTTCCTTCCATAGGATCAACTTCAATTCTATCACCCTCACCATATCTACTACAAAATGAAGCATTCTGAATTCTGAGCATAGGTGGTTTTCTTTTTGTACTTAAAATAAATAAATATGTTTAATATCAAAATATTAAAGCATTTAATTTTTTTTTAAAAGACAAAAGATATGTTTTCACTATATTACCAAGGGGTGATATTCAGTTCCCCCTTCCAGGTGCCCATTCTTTAAGCTATGTTCTCTAGTTTTTACCTATCAAATTTTCTTCTCTTTATTCCTTTACATTTATTTCAAGGGCAATAGCATCTCCCATTACCAATATCAAGAAGTTTGGGATGGTTTTGAGATGGTTTTTCATTATTGCTTGTATGTGTAGAATAATTTCATTTATCAAGATGAACATTAGTGATAAGATCCCTTGATTCTTTCATGTGGGTGTATTTTAAAATGTGGGTTTCTTTCTTTCATGTGGGTGTCTTTTAAAATGTGGAAAAAATCTCAAATAATAGATGCGTGAAAACCATAAATTACATGT
>ML801046.1:338421-369683 GCA_009831015.1 Picea engelmannii
AATGAATCAGAGGGTATTGAAAACTATCTAACTTATATGTTTTGTATTACATCTTTAAACATTAGCATTTTTATTTTATTTTATTGAACTTATGTTCTTTTATTATGTTTTTACATAATGAGGATGAGGATGGTTCAAAAGTTGAAGAGGGAAATGACAACGATTCAATTAAATTTTGATATCAAATTCAATTCTTTTCCTTATACATGTACATGTTTTTTCATGCAATGTTGTATACAAAGTTGACATTTCCTTGATGTGACAATGTATCACTTGTTTACAAGAAGATAAAAATTACATGGTTATTTTATGATTTAATTTAAAATCTCATCATCCCATGTGTATGTTCTAGTCATGGTGTAGAATTGACTTAATGATACATGGTTTTTTCTCTCATAATTAGTACATTGTGAAATATACTTATACTAGTCATTAATTTGATCAATATGTAAATATTATAAAAGAAATAATTAAAAAAACATAATAATAATTAAATTAATCATAATAATTAATAATCAAATTAATAAAAATTATCAAATAATTTATAATAATTAAATTGATTCAGCAGATGGGGTGACAGGGAGTCATTCCACATGATGGGCACACACAACTCATGGCTTCAATGTTTGGGAACCCACCAAATTCTACATCAGAAAATTGCTCGATTTGGGTGAATTCATCCCACCTTCAATCTAGAAGCTAGCTCAATTACGACAATGTGAGGGAAGCACAAAGCCAAGTCTGTGGGTAGTTTAAAGCCCATTTAATTATCCCTCCATCTGGATGATTGTAGCTTCAACGACATTCAAAGGAAGGGGACGAAACGTTATGGGATTTATTGTGCTTGGGTGTTTGTAATAGTTATCATTGCTAATACAATGCCACACTAAGTGCGCATCAAAATGATTAACACAATCAATGTGAAATTCCAACATAAATGGTAGAATCCCCATGTGTGTTGTGTTTTGCATCATGTAGGCTTCATTCTTTTTACAAAAAGATTACACTATGATGTGATGTTATAGCCTTGCATTGTAGTAGTGTTGATAGGCACTTTTTGTTTGTTTCACAATTGTGCTACACTAATGCTTTTGGTATACTACTAGATTTTTTTGTTGCATGTGCTTGTGATCAAATATAAATGATTTCATTATTTTAAGGGAGTGGTAAATCCCATAGTCTTAGAAGTAACCAATAAATCTTGACAAACATGTTTATTACACATCCCACAGTTTTGTTTGTCTCTATATTTCTCCATGGATGTACCATGCCTTTAGGATCAAGTCGAGTGTATATTTGAACATGTGTAACCATAATTTCTTAGGGTGGACTAATTTTGTCCACTAGTTGATGCATCTCTTCACATGGATTTCTCTATATGTTTGGCCTTGGTATATCTTGGAGATGATACATTTGAATCCTTTTGTATAATTAGAGTCTTAGGCCTCTACTTTAGCTAGAGTTGGAAAATTATACTTCATGGTAGGTTGAACTTCATCCTTTCTTTGCAATGAATCTCTATGTGTTTATCACCATCATGTTGGAGTAGCTCTAAGTATAATATCTAATGTTGGTATTATATTCTCTAGTTTAATGGAATGTTCAATCTAATCTAAGAAATCTTCAATATTGTTAGTTTCGTCACACATGGATGGTTTTTATTAATTCTATACTTATCCATATGTTGTCTTCGATAGATTCACAATTCCTAGAAGATAACTCATGGTTTCATTTTTTCCAATTATGTAATGCATCCTCTGAATCTATGTCAAAGGAAAAAATGCTACACCAGCTAAGAGTCTCCATTTAATGTAGGGTTGACATCCCTATGTCTCATTCTCATTGTCAGACTATAAATATGGTCCACCATATGTTCCTACAAGTTGTCTTATGTGGGTTCTATGTAGCGAGGTCCCTGTTATAGATCAACTGGTCGAAGTACTCACTTCCTTTGACCTCAAAAGAGATATTTCCAACTATAAATAAACTAATGATTACATCATTATCATATTCACATTGAATTCCTAGTAGTGGATGATATAGATCCTTTTCATCCATGATTTATATTACTTTGAAATAGGCATTGTTTTTACTCCTGCAAGGTTTAACTCGACATTTTCCAATCTACCGATGGGGTAGATTATATATTGGTTTTCAAGATGCAATTGGATGGGTGAGAAGACTATTTTGGGACATCCTGTAATTTTCTATGATTTCTTAGGTAAAATATTTATTCCGCAGCCTATGTACAACATAACACATCTAACTTCATAGTCTGCAATGTTAGAAATCAATTTAAGCTCCCTACCAATTATGATTATTTTCTTCTTCCTCGACCTGTTTGAATGTCTCTCTAGAAGGGAGGACAATTTCATGTTTTGTCTCTTCTCCCTCCATAGATTAGTTGACATCATGTCACAACTTTGACGATACATGCTCATTATTCAGTACTTTGAGAAATGTTCTCAATAATTCATTCCATGATTCCTTTGTTTCTTGTGTCTTGGTGGAAATTTTGTTGTGACTTTATTCATTGTGATATCTTTGGTTTGTACCATTTGCTACTATGGTACCAAAGTTTCCTCTTGCAACATTTTTTTCTTCGACCACTCTCATGACCATGATCACTTGAAGTAGTGTGTCAATGCCTCTTCTCATGACATCCCATGTCATATCTCCTCTCTCGATGAGCTTATTCATGTTAACTAACCTCTATAAAATCTTTCACCCTAAGAATATGCTAAAATAACTAGGTAATTTCCCAAGGCATGTTGATGAGGATATATGCATGTTCCTCATGAAATCAAGCAATAATCATGTTGGATGTACACAAAGAATCGTGAGTATATTTCAGAGAAATCCAACATCACATATAAATATGAGTGAAGGGCCCATACAACCCCTCCAGGGTCCTTAATTGTCATCGCAAACATATGGTTGGTTAGGCTCGGGTGGGAATGGATCCACATCATCCACTAAATTAATATTTAGGAAGAATCAATTAATTAGTAAAATATGAGAAAAAACTTACAAAATACATACATGAAAATCAAATAGGGTCTGCATCAAATCATCTTAATTATCATTATTATAGTTATATTTACCTCTCTCATATTATGGTTTAGTAGGAGGAAATCATAGTTTCTTGCCCCGACACCAATATAAGATTGTGTATAGATATGATAACATATTTGACTCATTGTCCAATGGTTCAAGGATACCAATAAAAACTTGAGGTATGTTGTGGCATTTATGTATCAGATGGCCAACTTTGGGTATCAAAAACCCCCATCTCCACATATGTGTAGTGGGGGATGTAAAGGGAGTGAGTGTGCCAAAAACATTAGGGTGAGTGTTGGGAAGCCTCTCATAAATTATGCAACATAAATAAAAGCATAAGGAAATCCTTCCCTCCCACTAGTACCGAAAAAATGTGCAAGGTCTAATGCATGACAAAAAGATCTCAAAAATATCATTTTCCACCTATAGAGGGTATGTGACTATAATTTAATAAACATAACATAATAGCCTACAATGTATGCAATTTTCATAAGTGATATGGGTGCTCAAGATGATGAGGATAGAGTTGATCACCCTAAGGTATTTGTGCACAAAATTGGAAACAAATAGATTTACCACAATAACCATATGTGTCCCTGCATCAACCACTAGCTCACTAAAATATGCAAGAATGTAATGCAAGACACCATAAGGCATTGAAGGGAAATGGTAATTGGGAGCAACATGCCCCCTCTTGAATAATTTAGTGGTGAAATAAATTTCCTCCTCTAATTCATTGAACCAACTACCAATCCCAATTTAGAATGCATGGCATCCATGATCCCACCAATGAATCACTTAATATATGAATATATTCTTCATGTTCAATGATATTTCCTCCTCAACATATTTGAGGAGGTTAGCATTGCTAAGGAGAGAATGAGTCTCTTGAGACAAAGGAAGTGGGGTGTTCTTTTGTGCCCTCTTGCATGAGTTCCATATCATCACCATGTGGTAGTGCAACTTTGAAAGCTAATTAACAAAAAAAATATTAGAATAGAAAATCAGTTAATTATTAAATTAATAAAGTAATAATCAATGACATCGAACAACATAAATTATTAATTTACAAATCCATCATTGATGCTTTTCTATTGTTGCGGTGCACTTTTCTTTGTCAAAATTCTAGAACATTAGTGTTTTTTTACTAAACAAATGGATTGGTGCTATTTTGCAACATTGGCTCATCTCAAAATACATTAATAATGGTGTGGTATGAACTAGGTAGAGCACTCAAACAATCTACAAAAAATAAATTAATGTCTTGTATATTTTGGGGCAGGGACTCAAAGTTTGACCTTCTCGCTGTGGTAGTGGTTCATGTGTATGTGTCACACACACACACAGACACACATGTTTCTAACATGTAGATATGTTTTGTTGGCATTTCCATGTCTACAATATGCCAATAGATATCGTGTGCACCAAAAATGAGATTGGAGGAAAACAATATGTTGTTGTTCACTTAGTGCATTAAAATACTAAATGCACATTGAGGTAGTGCACATGTTCTATTGGCACATGAAGATTCAACACATTGAAATGAAAAAATATTGCACATGACGAGAAATGGTGGAATAATACAAGCCCCGAGGCACCACAGATTGCAAGACAAAAAAATGAAATTCTCATAGACAAAAAGGGAAATAATTAAAGCAAAAATTCTTAAATAAGACAATTAAAGAGTTACCTAGTTCAGTTCTTGCTCTCGAGGCTCCATAGCACTAATAGAAGAAATTGAAATTAGGGTTTTTGAGATGGAAATTTAAAAACTTGAAACCCTTAGATAATGTCTTATAATGCTCAATGGATGGTAAATTACTAGCAATAAAGTGATGATAACTCAGTCTGATAAGGCACATTAGTGCTACAAAGGAGAAAAACAAACATTGATAGTGAAACACATGGAAAAGTAAAAATAAATAAAAAATCAAACTTTTATACACAATGTAGTGCACCTATCTCATAAGCACACAAATGCACCTAAACAATCAACTTACTAATGCACCTAAACAACCTAACACATTGAGTAAATATATAATTTTAATTTTATTTATTGATGATGGATTCAATACTTTATGATGCATTGATTCATAGTGCAACTATGTCATAATGACATATAAATAAGCACAACTCTTTATGTAAAAATGTATCACAATGTGTTGTACAATAATAGGTGCATTGTTTAAGACATCAATATATAACATGATATGAAATGAAAACTATGGATGTCATAATCGATGGACTTGAATTGCTATGGAGCATTGTTTCCAGTGTACCATATAAAAGTACGAACATCAATTGATCTTTTATGAAAACGAACATCCCTGACCAATGTGTTGGTTTCTTATTAGAGAGTCATCTTATGGAAGGTGCCTTTTGTGCAAATACCCCTCTGGTGCATGTGCTCTAAAGCACCGATATACTTCTTTATCATTGCACCGATGCACCAATACCAATTAGTGCACTAAACCTTAGTTCTGCAACAACTTATGCCCAACACCTATGTCCAAAAATCCTTCACAGATGTGAAACTTTGAAAATTATCTCTACAAAAACCTTTACTAAAATTGTGTTTCTTAGTAGTGATAAATGACAAGTAGTTCATGGATTTGAAGGGAATATAAAAGTCCATTGTGATGGAATTTGATAAGGAAAGTTCAAATTATGTCGAAAATGGTGTAGACTTTAAAGTAAGGATACATAATACTCACAATATAAACTATGATACACAACATCCAAACAATTTAACTTTTTTTGTACTGGTCTCTTTAGACTAGTCAAATACAAGTAATTTTTTCTAGTATCATATTCTCTAAAGTTTGAACCGTAAACATTGATAACCTCTAATTTAATAGCAATAATGTAAAAATTAACTATTTTATTAATGTGGATTCATTTTAGCTTGAAATCTATTAAATGTAAAAGATATTAAAAAAAAAACTTGATAAACTTTTGGTCACTTGAAAGATTTGAAATTAAAATAAATGTGTACTAGTTTATTTATTTTTATGTTATAGTTAAGTTTTTTTAATTTTTTTTAAAGAATACAAGTTAGAGTGCTTGTTTGGTTTCATGTAACATATTTTCCACCTTGTACTTTACATTTATTCTACATTTAGTGTAGACCTTTCATACATAAACTTTCATCATAACGTATACATGTATATTCCTTTGTATTTGTTGTCTTCATAAGATGCCATATCTCTCTCTTATATAAGACATGTCTTTAGAAAAATTGAAATGCATTCTTAAACAATGATATTGTGTTCAATAAGTGTCGAAAAAAGGGATGGAGTCGCTCCATCTTATGCCCACGGCGGCTAGGATTTAACCCTGGTCGCTCATGGGATCTAAGCATGCCAACCCTAATGCCCTCGTCGAGCCTCCTTCGTCAGCCATGGCGGTGGTCTCTATCATTGTTGTTGGAGCCCTAGGTCATTGCTATAGTGGGAAAAAAAAACCTACGGACTACACTAGGGTTCTAAAGTGAAAGCAGAGCTAATCATCTAAAGTCTCCTACTTTTAACAACTATCCCAACAATACCCCACATTCATATATAAAGTACAAAGTATAGGGATCTGGTAGTCTTACCTTGAACTCCACGTCCGGTGTTGATCCCGATGCGTTCGAGCGCTTCTCGATTGCAAATCTCCTCCCAAGGCTGACCTGCATTCACCAAAAGACAAACAAGAAATTGTGAACAAGCATTCTATATATGGATTAATGGGTTAGATGTCATAACAAAATGTAAATCGTACATAGAGATAAAACACATCATATGGCGGAACGACAAAAGTACTTCTTTATATTAATCTCATAGTGTCACTTACAAAGAAAGATCGACGATTGCTCCTCGAACCATGTCCTGAGCTCCTCTTCACCAAGATCCAACTGCTTCCATGTATCCTTCTTCTCTCACACTTCTCTCTAGAGAATGGGCATAGGCTTATGGATGAGGAAAAAGGGTAAGAATAGGAAATTCTAGCTCAAAACTCACAATGTGGTTGCAAATTCTTGGGGCAATGGGGGAATTATGAAATGGGCAGAGTTTCATTGCTTTCATGCTTTTCTTTAGAATGGGACCCCAACACCTTATTTTATATGCCAAAAAGATAGTTATTCGGTTGAGTGGCGGGCTATGGGCGGTCAATTAGTTAGGAAACTACCCAAAAGCCCGTATTCCCTTGCAAATTTTTATTTTTTGCAACTTTTGTGGGTATACACGAGTTGTAATGGTGAAGCTAGCATATGTACGTGGGCAGTAGTGATGCAGCTAGTGTACATACGCAGGCAGTAGTGGTGCAGGGCGCATGCATATTCAAAAATTTGGCTTTTAAGAAGAGTTATTCAGTATTGGCTTGGCAAAAATAGTAAGTAAGATGGCATGCTGCTAGGTATGAATGTCTGGTGCAAATTAGGGTTATAACATATGCCTCCTAATGTGTGAGGTCATAAGAGAATCTGATGGCCTAAATACATTACAAATATTTACCAACGTACAAAGCGAGTGAGCTCGGGACCAGAGTTCAGGAGGTGCCATCTGCAAAATAACAATTGTCTCACCAAGGTGGGCATACCCATGCTTGGGATGAAATAAATCATGGTTGTCAATCAAATACACTGCAGATCCATGTCATATAACTATATAAAGTGTATCTGTGAACAGTACACAACGGATCTATATCTCAAAATCAAAAGATATACATGAATAGTATCCATCTTCAAGAAGCTAATGACGCCTGATGGCTGGAGATGAGGCCTTCAGAGCTCGAGCAACAACTTCAAGATATTCAAAACTCGAGTAGGAGTGCAATATGAGTGTACAACTTCACTACCCAGAGGTCTTCGACGGCTTGTCGGGAAACAGACAAGAGGATCTCGGTGATCAGGCAGATAACTTCATTGATTTTGAACAAAGACTTTGATTGGACTTTCAGGATGGTTGGGCATGAGGACAAGAGAAAAAATTACAGAAAGGTCGATTCAAGTTGGGTAAAAATTCCCTTGGACAATAGCACGATGAATGATGAGACTCAGGCAGCACGACATTGACATAAGTTCACGATGCAGGAGGCAACACAAACTCTCCATATGTTTGGAAGAATAACCAAATGGAGGAGGACACAACTCTATGTTACGAGAACAACTTCCTAAAGTCATATTAAATCCTAGATATTGAGGAACAAATGGAAGGATGTGCTTTGTCCAAGGGCGACTCATTGTGTTGCCATAAAAATAAAATACTTTTCCCATCCTCTTTTTGGGGTATATTTGATTATTTTGTCTTTTTCAATATTTTGAAAGCTTGAAAAAGAATAAAAGAATGCTACATTACAAAGGAGGAATGAGTGTCGCAAACATACTAGTTCCAAGCACGAGGAACACACTGATGCTCAGAGAAAGGAAACATGTGCAGGAAAAGGACACTTGGGAAAATTCCTCCATGGGTCAAGGTGTCAAGACACAGAGGCAAAGTGCTACAAGGCTTGCGTATAAGGCATGCTTCAAAGGTTCAATTGAGAGCCACATGGAGCCGGCACTAGGCCAAAGACACAGGAATTCAAATGTGATTAACAGGACATAATGATTACGTCCTTCAATGTAATTTTAAATGAGCCCAGAGAAGGTAAGCTCGGTGTTTTTTCATTTTTAGAGAGTCTGAAAAAACACAAAAGAAGACTCCACTAGGGTACCTTTTTCGAAGATAGTCTATTCAGTTTGAAAAATGGATAAATTAGCACCGAAAATACATCTATTCAAAACCATTTTAACGAGTATGACATAGACGAGATCGCTCGACAATCTTTTCAATTTTAAGGAGTCTGAAAAGAGATTAACTATGGACTTGCTTCCTTTTTCTAGATTTAGTCTCCTTAGCCCGAAAAAGGTGAAATTTACTGAGGAGAACTCTCCTAGAGAGATGAATCTCCCGAGGTGTACATTTTTCCTCCTTAATCTACATGCCGGAAAAAGGGGTAAACTCATGCCAGTAGATGTTTTTATGAACCAATTAACCAATGTGAAAGAACAAGGTCACTCGACGATCTTTTCAATTTTAAGGAGTCTGAAAAGAGCTTAACTATGGACTCTATAATGGATGTTCTTTTGGACCGGTTTAATGAGTGTGAAGAAACAAAATCACTCAGTGATCTTTTCACTTTTAGGGAGTCTGAAAAGAGCTTAACTATGGACTCCGTATGGGGTTTCTTTTTTGTAAATTTAGTCCCTCAGGCCCGAAAAAGGGTTAAACTTATACCTGAGAATACTCTTCTAGCGAACCAAAATTCCTAGAGTATACCTTTTTTCGTACAATTGACCATCCGGACCAAAAAAGGGGTAAACTACCACTGGACAAACGTGACTTCAAATTTTAGTTTGGTGAGCGTGAAGGGAAACAAGATCGCTCGGCAATATTTTCATGTTTAGAGAGTCTGAAAAGGGATTAAAGAAGACTCCAGGGGGTTACGACTCATGTACAAAACTGGTTCAGGTAGAGTCCACTTCTAGGCTCAGACCAAGAGTCTCTTTGATAGTCAACTTGGAAAGTCTCCCAAGAGGGAAGAAAACAAAAACCACGGTGTAAGTCCTCCCACTATATAGAAACTATAGTCATGGATTCAAGGATAGCCTCATCTGAAGGCAATTAAAAATCTGAGAAATCAAGCAAATGAGGATCGATGGCTCCAAAGGGTGAAGTAAACTGACCATATTCCATATGACGATGGAGTCTCTGGCCAGGACTGGCAAAGTCTATCAGCAAAGAATCACAAGCACGAGGGCTTGAGGATCTACAAACAACGAGATCAAACTTAGAAGGAGAATCAAAATCACTTGGACCAAGAGGGGGAAGCAAGGGCTCCCATGCCCCCATTGGATAAACCAATGGATCAATTGTTGAGACTAAGTCTCGAAAAGGCAAACATGATTGCACAGGTTCTTGCTCAGAAGCAATTGAGCACCGAGGACAAGACGCCACATAATTAACCCGTGGTGGGGTAGAGTCTACATGAACACTAAGAACATATAAAGGGGCAGCCTGAACTAAAGCTTAATTAGGATGGTGATTATCAGATGCTAGCTGGTCAATAGTGACAATGCTTCCATTATGATGGAAATGCATCACCCAGAAGAGCGTAGACACCACAACATTCATAGCATATACATAATCACGCCCGAGAAGCATAGTAAAATCTAACGGGCCTTGCACCTCTATAACATCAACAAGGACAATCTTCCCACCTAACGAGATAGGAAACTGAGGAAGAATCCCCAAATATTCACTAGGATGTCTGTCCAAAGACAACAGCTCATGCGAAGCAGACGCAATCTCGAGAGATCCCAAGACTTTCCAAACCAAGGAGGATAAAATACTTGCAGAGGCTCCTTCATCCACAATACATCGATAATTTTTTGTTGAATTAACTTCAACCCTTATTTGAAAAGGTTCGAAATAAGGAAGACGAGGCTCAACAAGGTCATTCCAATCAAAGGAAACCATCCTAGGGCTTGGAGGGGGTGTACTCGGAATGAGCAGAATTCCCCCTTGTTCTAAAAGTACTAAACTGGAAATGCTAAAAACATAGTCGGTAGACACATCACTCCCCGAGAGAAGAGTGGGATCAACCGAAGACTACAATAGCGTGACCACTTTGGTAGACTCAACACTCTCCAAGAGAAGAGTGGGATCATCTGAAGATTGCATCAGCGTGACTACTTTCTCAACCAATGGTTGAATAGGCTGAGAGGAAACCTCAGAAGACTCAGAATCAGAAGAGCTTGCAAACAGGGACCATAATATTTGTACCTCTGGAATGCCAGGGCACAAATGAGTAAGGTGATCTCCCTTACAAATCTTACAAGGGAACTTAGGCTTACGTCCTATATGTCTAGATTTCTCAACAGAATCAATGCCCCCAGCATGAATAGCAATGGTTGGTTTCTCATCTCCAACATGACTTGCAAAGGTTGGTGATGGGTCGATAACATGACTCGCAGAGGCTACAGACCTATTACCAGTATGACTAGTAGTGACTAGACTTTTTTCCCCAGCATGACTTGCAGAGGGTTGGCGCTTTCCCCCAACATGACTTGCAGAGGGTGGGTGCTTGGCCCCAGCATGACTTGCAGAGGCTGGGTGCTAGTCTTCAACATGACTAGCAGAGGTGGTCGACCTATCTCCAATATGACTCACAAAGGTTGGTGATTTCTTCTTCCTATTCTTCCTCTTTCTACTTCGTTTAGACTTCCAGTTACTAGTAACTGTACTTTCACCATAGGTCGAAGAAGGAGGAGGAGAAGACTTTGTTGACGAAGGAACATCAACATTTTTCCCATGACATAAAGTTCTTAACTGAGAAGCGTCAAGAGAATTCGGGACATTTGGAATGGTACCCAACCAGATTGATAATCCCACATTCAACCCAGGAATGTACAAAGTGTCCATCAAAGGGACACCAATGTTTCCGAAGAAAGGAAAAGCACAAGAATACCCTTGCGAAGGGGTTCCTTGGTTGGTATCATAGGGAACTTTATCCATGAAGATCTTATGCATAGGTTCTCCCCTTGCGGGATCATTCAAGTCCATAAAAGTCTCACACACTGATTCTGGCGAACCAGTGTTATCAAAACAACATCTATAAAGAGGTGACTCCATGTTTCTAAGCAGAAGACCCAAAAAGTCATCACGACTAGCAGAGTGAGCGGTCTACCACCCTAGGTCAGAGACCCAAACAAATGACTGACTAACTCACTATGGAAAACTAGGGAGCACAGAGCACATACTAGAAAAACTCCTAAAGGAAAATCAAGCAGACCACTATCTAGTAGGAAGAACAGTGATGCCAGCCAACACTAGAGCAACTTACCGATGTAAGTGCAACTTGAACATGGAAGCACCCTCCAGGTATACTCTACAAAACGTGGCCCGGTGTCTACCCTAGGTACTGCGATATACCCCTGCAGTCCCATGTGTAATTCCCTAAAATCAAAGGCAACTAGGTTTCCAGCTCGTGAACAATTACCAGGTGGGTATAGTCGACAGTCGGGTGGACCGCAATGAGCAGGGTATCAAGCCTGAAACCTATCGAGGGTATCGAAAGAAAGTGTTCCAGAAGACGACTGAGGACCTTGAACGGATTCGAGACCCATGAAGCTCCGTGGAAAATGCGATCAACGTAATCCCAAGATAAGTCCTCTATATGCGTTCCTCCGCTACACTTGGTCTGGCTTTGGAGGGGTTATCTCCGCTACCTTTCCACACACGACCTCATGTTTAACCCCTGTGTTAGAGGGGGGTCCTGAATAGTTTCCACGTTACTGGACTTATTCACTCCCTAGCACAGACTCCTATGTTTGTTTTATAGCCTTGAAGAGTTTCCTCTCCAATCTAAATCAAGTCTCTAGCCTAATCTAGTTAATGGACCCTACAAACACAAAGTCTGATTAATTTTAATTCAGCTTTCTTTTTAAGGCTTGATTTACTCAAAAGGGGTGTGGTAGTGCCACTGATGTTGTTAAGACTCCTGCGAAAAATGAAACTTATAAGAACACTAGAAAAGAAGGATTATCTTTCTTATTTTCTTTTGAAATGCTTTTAAAATTAGAAAAAAACACAATGCTATGCTAATTTCATTTTCTTTTTCAAATAACAATGCAAAGCAGATGCCAAGAAAGAAAGAGACCTAGCAAACTAGGTTTTTTTTATATATATATTTTCTTCCAATCAAAGCAGAAGTAACAAAAGATTCTAAAAGAAACTGATGAATACACGATTCATGGCCCCCCCGACCATGAGGGGGAATTTTTTTTCAAAATGCAACTCATTTTTCTTAAAATTTCAAGCTAAAAATAAGTTAAAAAAAACTAGGAAACATAAGAAATCTTTTTTTAAAAAGACAAACAAACTAACATCAAACCTAGGCTCAAAGACCAGGACTAAATCAAGAAACCCCTGAGAAGTCAGACTTCAATCAGGTAAGAAGATGACTGCCTCTTCTTGAGAAAAAACATTTCCTGACACAGGCACGCAACTGACACTTAAGCAGCCTACATATGTAGATGGGTTGTCCAAAGGTAGGGCGCATATGTACGCGGGTAGACCCACTGCAGGCCACATACACCTCTGTAACTTCTCAAAAAATAAAACCAACAGTCAAAGCTGACAAGGCACGAAGTACTGGTCTGGCAAACCAAAATTCCTTAAAGACTCAGTAACTTACAGAGAACTCAAAGAGGTAATTAAACCAATTAAAACACCCAAAAACATCCCCTAAAAATCCTAGAGGCTCCCCACTATGGTAGCCAATTTTTCTATAGTGGGAAAACTCCCCTACGAACTACACTAGAGTTCTAAAGTGCAGGCAAAGCTAACCTTCTAAAGGCTCCTACTTTTAACAACTATCCCGACAATACCCCATATTCATATATAAAGTACAAAGTATAGGGATCCAATAGTCTTACCTTGAACTCCGCATCCGGTGTCGATCCCGATGCGTTCGGTCGCTTATCGACTGCAAATCTTCTCCCAAGACTGACCTTCTTTCACCAAAAGACAAACTAGAAACTGCGAAAAAGAATTCTATATATGGATTAATAGGTTATATGTCATAACAAAATGTAAATCGTACATAGAGATAAAACACATCATATGGCAGGACGACAAAAGTACATCTTTATATTAATCTCATAATTTCACTTACAAAACGAGATTGGTGAATAATCCTCAAACCCGGTCCTGGGATCCTGATCTAGGTGGATCTCGATGGCCACCCACCTTTTTCGACTGGCTCAAAACCATTTTTTGGCAATTTTGGCAATTTATTATTTTTAGCAGGTTTTAATTTCCAGGGCCATTTGGAGGGCTTAAATGAAGGTTTTTTTAGATAGAGGTTCTCAATGATATTTGAAGGCATGATTGAACCCCCAAAATGAATCTCTTCGACAATACCTTTCCAACGAGTTATCATTCGCCTAAAACGGAGATCGTATGCAAAAGTTACGACCCCGGGAAGTTGATGTACTAACTTACCCAAAAGGGGCCCACATGACTTTTGGCGCTTCATCTCCTATGGTTAGGTTTTTGGATGTCTAGGGTTTTTGGCATTCCTTCTTATTGTTAAAAAAGGTCTTCATAGCCTCATTGTAATCATCTTCTTGCGAATGCGAGTAGCCGTCACATCTCTTCTCAGAGATAAGCTGCCACCATTCTAGTGAGTCTTTCACTCTGTATTTTACAGTCTCTGTACATTTATTTCATTAATAGAAATCGTGTATTACTGTATATCTGTGTTTATGGTTGAATCTCTGATATATTTCTATTATATTATTGAATATTTGTGATAGCTCTGTGCATTTCTTTATTATATCTCCGATCTCATTTCGTGCCGAAAATTATTCGGATCAGTTGTATCAGAGCACGTTGTTCTTGGTCGTTTTTTTCAGTGCATGTCCCCGACGAGGTCTGAGTATAGCAAGTTGTGTCTCGAGCTTGTCTCTCTTGAGGAAAATCGCTCTCGCACACCCAAGAAACCCTCAATTGTGGAAGAAAAGAAAAACGACGGAGCAGACGATCTTATTAGTCTGTTGCTTGAGCAAGCTCTCACGCAACAGAGAGACGAAATGATGGAGAATTTTTCCCACATCCTTCAACACCTGCCGATAGCAACAAGTGCATATTCATCAAGAGGCCACTTTGGAGGCACCTCACCTTTCAAGGTACAAGTTAATTTTGATATTCCTGTATTTGAAGGATAGATAGATGCAGAAGCCCTAGACAAATGGTTAAATCTGCTAGAAGGTTATTTCTATGTTCACAAATTTTCCAACAAAGAAAAGATCACCTTCGCACTCCTTAAAGCTCTCCCCCATGTCAAACGTTGGTGGGAAAATTATTGGGAGTAGAGTTCCACAGAGGAGTCTAGAAAATATGGGGTCAATCCTACTTGGGATATTTTATGGATGTGGTAAAGGAACAATATTACCCTATTGGAAACTATGAGGACCAGTACATGAGATGGACCACATTATGGAAAGAGAGGGGGCAAGAAGTTATGGAGTTCACTAATACCTTCCATACCTTACGCACCAAGCTAGGTATCAAAGACTTCAAACGAAATTTGGTTATGAAATACCGTGGGGCTCTACATAGATACATCCAAACTGAAATGGATTTTTTGGGCATCTTATCACTCGGTGTTGCCTATCGATATGCTGTTAAAATCGAGCAGAAATTTAAGCACCAAAACAAACAAGATTTTGGTTTTGCAGATCCGCAACAACCAAAGTATGACAAAGACGTCCCTAACAAACAGTCTCCCGAAAACTAGTCCAAGTCACATGAAAAGAAGGGTCATGGGAAGACAAAGAATGACACCGAAAAATGGTGCGATTTCCACAAAAGCCCCTGGCACAACACTGATGAATGTCACTCAAAATAGTCATCGGTGGCCGAGATCAAAGACGAGTTGAACCCTGATTCATAATATGATTCTGAAAATGTTGGTAAATGACAGATCATTGACGCAAACCCCACTGCTATTGTCGCGGCCGTAACAATTCAACTAAAAGAACCAACAGATCCTGAAGAGGGGGAGCGCCATTTTCATTCACAAATGTGGGTGAAGGGGACCCCACTGCATTTTATTGTGGATAGTGGAAGCCAAAAAAACCTCATCTCAACAGAGGTCGTCAAACAATTGGGATTGTCGACAACACCACACCCGCAGCCATACAACATCGGGTGGCTTCGGCAAGGACGAGATATATGTGTCAGCCAACAGTGTCGATTGTCATACAACATCCAACCCTTCAAGGATGAGGTATTATGTGATGTTTCCCCACTGGATGTCTGTGATGTTCTCTTGGGCCAACCATATATGTGGAGACGCCATGTTGTTTATAAGACTCGACCCCGTAGTGTCATTGTTACTTTGGGGGGTCATCTCTACAGAATACCAGAAGTAGTTCCAACTATTGTTCCACCTAAAAAGTGTCGCAAGGTAGTATCTCATACTGCAAAATTCGGCTTCTTCACAATATGTTTGAAAGGGGAACATATGGACACTACAACCACTACAGCCTCGCCCCCTGCACCTTCTATCCAACATAAGCAAGTCGACAAGGTTGCAGCAAAGCACAAAGATTCATTTTGCACACCTTTCTCTTATGTAGCTCAACTTGTTGAACAACCTCAGCTTCAACAGGTTCATGACAGACTTCCACAAACTAAGCAGTGTGACGTCTCCAACAATACAAGCAGCTCACCAAGATGCAGATCCAGCAAATATTTTTCCCTCTCCCCCGGGAACTCAATGCAATGGAGGCCATTGCTTCATAAGGAGGGAGGATTGATCCAACTGGATCTCAGTGGCCACTCACCTTTTCCGACTGGCTCAAAATTGTTTTCTAACAATTTTGACAATTTACTATTTTTAGCAGGTTTTAATTTCCGGGGTCATTTTGAGGGCTTAAATGAAGGTTTTTCGAGATTGAGGTTCTCAAAGATATATGAAGGTATGATTGATCCCCCAAAATGAATTTCCTCGACGATACCTTTCCAACGAGATATCATATGCCTAAAACAGAGATCGTATGCAAAAGTTACGACCCCGGGAAGTTAATGTACTAACTTACCCAAACGGGGCCCACATGACTTTTGGCGCTTCATCCCCTAGGGTTAGGTTTTTGAATGTCTAGGGTTTTTGGAATTCCTTCTTATTGTAAAAAAAGGCCTTCATGGCCTCATTGTAATCATATTCTTGCGAATGTGAGTAGCCGTCACATCTCTTCTTAGAGATAAGTTGCCACCATTCTAGTGAGTCTTTCACTCCGTATTTTACAGTCTTTGTACATTTATTTCATTAATAGAAATCGTGAATTATTGTATAATTGTGTTTATGGTTGCATCTATGATATTATATTATTGAATATCTATGATATCTCTGTTCATTTCTTTATTATATCTCCGATTTCATTTCGTGTTGAAAATAATCTCGATCAGTGGTATAAGAGCATGTTGTTCTTGGTCGTTTTTTTCAGTGTATGTCCCCGACGAGGTTTGAGTATAGAAAGTTGGGTCTTGATCTTGTCTCTCTTCAGGACAATCGCTCTCGCACACCCAATAAACCTTCAATGGCGGAAAAAAAGGAAAACGACAGAGCAGATGATCCTATCAGTCTGTTGCTTGAGCAAATTCTCACGCAACAGAGGGATGAAATGATGGAGAATTTTTCCCACATCCTTCAATGCTTGCCGATAGCAACAGGCACATTTTCATCAAGTGGCCACTTTGGAGGCACCTCTCCTTTCAAGGTACAAGTTAATTTTGATATTCCTGTATTTGAAGGACAGATAGATGCAAAAGCCCTAGACAAATGGTTAAATCTGCTAGAAGGTTATTTTTTTGTTCACAAATTTTCCAACAAAGAAAAGATCACCTTCGCACTCCTTAAAGCTCTCCCCCATGTCAAATATTGGTGGGAAAATTATTGGGAACAGAGTTGCACAGAGGACTCTGAAATATATGGGGCCGATCCCACTTGGGATTTTTTTGTGGATGCGGTAAAGGAACAATATTACCCTATTGGCAACTATGAGGACTAGTACATGAGATGGACCACACTGCGGCAAGAGAGGGGTCAAGTAGTTCTGGAGTTCACTAATACCTTCCATACATTGCGCACCAAGATGGGTATCAAAGACTCCAAACGAAATTTGGTTCTGAAATACTGTGGGGCTCTACACAGATACATCCAAACTGAAATGGATTTTCTAGACATCTCATCACTCGGTGCTGCCTATCGATATGTTGTTAAAATCGAGTAGAAATTTAAGCACTAGAACAAACAAGATTTTGGTTTTGAAAATCCGCAACAACCAAAGTATGATAAAGACGTCCCTAACAAATAGTCTCCCAAAAACCAGTCCAAGCCACATGAAAAGAAAGGTCTTGGGAAGACAAAGAAGGACACCGGAAAATTGTGCGATTTCCACAAAATCCCCTGGCACAACACCGATGAATGTCGCTCAAAACATTCATTGGTGGCCGAGATCAAAGACAAGGAGTCGAACCCTGATTCAGAATCTGATTCTGAAAATACTGGTAAAGAACAGATCATTGATGCAAACCCCACTTCTATTGTCGCGACCACAAATATTCAACCAGAAGAACCAACAGATCCTAAAGAGGGGGAGCACCTTTTTCATTCACAGATGTGAGTGAAGGAGACCCTGCTGCATTTTATTGTGGATAGCGGAAGCCGGAAAAACCTCATCTCAGCAGAGGTCATCAAACAGTTGGGATTGTCGACAACACCACACCCGCAGCCACACAACATCGGGTGGCTTCGGCAAGGACAAGATCTTCGTGTAAGCCAATAGTGTCGATTGTCATACGGCATCCAACCCTTCAAGGATGAGGTATTATGTGATGTTTCCCCACTGGATGTCTTTGATGTTCTCTTGGGCCAACCATATATGTGGAAACGCCATGTTGTTTATGAGTCTCGACCCCGTAGTGTCATTGTTACTTTGGGGGGTCATCTCTACAGAATACCATAGGTAGTTTCAACTATTGTTCCACCTAAAAAGTGTCGCAAGGTAGTATCTCATACTGCAAAATTCAGCTTCTTCACAATATGTTCAAAAGGGGAACAGAAGGACACTGCAACCACTACAGCCTCGCCCCCTGCACCTTTTATCCAACAGAAGCACGTCGACAAGGTTGCAGCAACGCACAAAGATTCATTTTTCACACCTTCCTCTCATGTAGCTTGACTTGTTGAATAACCTCGACTTCAACAGGTTCATGACAAACTTCCACAAACTAAGCAACGCGACGTCTCCAACAATACAAGCAACTCACCAAGATGCAGATCCAGCAAATGTTTTTCCCTCTCCCCCGGGAACTCAATGCAATGAAGGACATTGATTTATAAGGAGGGAGGATTGATCCAGGTGGATCTCAGTGGCCACCCACCTTTTCCGACTGGATCAAAACCGTTTTCTGGCAATTTTGACAATTTACTATTTTTAGCAGGTTTTAACTTCCGGGGCAATTTTGAGGGCCTAAATGAAGGTTTTTTTAGATTGAGGTTCTCAATGATAGTTGAAGGCATGATTGAACACCCAAAATGAATTTCCTCAACAATACCTTTCCAACGAGCTATCATACGCCTAAAACGGAGATCATATGCAAAAGTTACGACCCCGGGAAGTTGATGTACTAACTTACCCAAACGGGGCCCACATGACTTTTGGCGCTTCATCTCCTGGGGTTAGGTTTTTGGATGTCTAGGGTTTTTGGAATTCCTTCTTATTGTAAAAAAATGTATTCATAGCCTCATTGTAATCATCTTCTTGTGAATGCAAGTAGCCATTACATCTCTTCTCAGAGATAAGCTATCACCATTCTAGCAAGTCTTTCACTCTGTATTTTACAGTCTCTGTACATTTATTTAATTAATAGAAATCGTGTATTACTGTATATCTGTGTTTATGGTTTCATCTCTAATATATTTCAATTATATTATTGAATAGCTGCGATATCTCTGTGCATTTATTTATTATATCTCCGATCTCATTTCATGCCGAAAATAATCTGGATCAGTGGTATCAGAGCAGGTTGTTCTTGATCATTTTTTTCAGTGCATGTCCCCGACGAGGTCTGAGTATAGCAAGTTGGGTCTTGAGCTTGTCTCTCTTAAGGAAAATCGCTCTCGCACACCCAAGAAACCCTCAATGGCGGAAGAAAAGAAAGACGACGGAGCAGACAATCCTATTAGTCTGTTGCTTGAGCAAGCTCTCACGCGACAGAGGGACGAAATGATGGAGAATTTTTCCCACATCCTTCAATGCCTGCAGATAGAAACAAGCGCATCTTCATCAAGCGGCCACTTTGGAGGAACTTTTCCTTTCAAGGTACAAGTTAATTTTGATATTCTTGTATTTGAAGGATAGATAGATGCAGAAGCCCTAGACAAATGGTTAAATCTGCTAGAAGGTTATTTCTTTGTTCACAAATTTTTCGACAAAGAAAAGATCACCTTCACACTCCTTAAAGCTCTCCCCCATGTCAAACATTGGTGGGAAACTTATTGGGAGAAGAGTTCCACAGAGGAGTCTGAAATATATGGGGTCGATCCCACTTGGGATTTTTTTGTGGATGCGGTAAAGGAACAATATTACCCTATTGGAAACTATGAGGACTAGTACATGAGATGGACCACACTGCGGCAAGAGAGGGGCCAAGCAGTTCTGGAGTTCACTAATACCTTCCATACCTTGCGCACCAAGATGGGTATCAAAGACTCTGAATGACATTTGGTTCTGAAATACCGTGGGGCTCTACACAGATACATCCAAACTGAAATGGATTTTCTGGACATCTCATCACTTCGTGCTGCCTATCGATATGTTGTTAAAATTGAGCAGAAATTTAAGCACCAAAACAAATAGGATTTTGGTTTTGCAAATCCGCAACAACCAAAGTATGACAAAGACGTCCCTAACAAACAGCCTCCCGAAAACCAGTCCAAGCCACATGAAAAGAAGGGTCACGGGAAGACAAAGAAGAACACCAAAAAATGGTGTGATTTCCACAAAATCCCCTGGCACAACACCGATGAATGTCTCTCAAAATAGTCATTGGTGGCCGAGATCAAAGACAAGGAGCCGAACCCTGATTCTGAATCTGATTCTGAAAATACTAGTAAAGGACAGATCATTGACGCAGACCCCACTATTATTGTCGTGACCGAAGCAATTCAACCAAAAGAACCAACAGATCCTGAAGAGGGGGAGCGCCATTTTCATTCACAGATGTGGGTGAAGCGGACACCGCTGCATTTTATTGTGGATAGTGGAAGCCAGAAAAACCTCATCTCAGCAGAGGTCGTCAAATAGTTGGGATTGTCGAAAACACCACACCCGTAGCCATACAACATCGGGTGGCTTCGACAAGGACGAGATATTTGTGTCAGCCAATAGTGTCGATTGTCATATGGCATCCAACCCTTCAAGGATGAGGTATTATGTGATGTTTCCCCACTGGATGTATGTGATGTTCTCTTGGGCCAACCATATATGTAAAGACGCCATGTTGTTTATGAGTCTCGACCCCATAGTGTCATTGTTACTTTGGGGGGTCATCTCTACAGAATACTAGAGGTAGTTCCAACTATTGCTCCACCTAAAAGGTGTCACAAGGTAGTATCTCATACTGCAAAATTCAGCTTCTTCACAATATGTTCAAAAGGGGAACAGAAGGACACTGCAACCACTACAGCCTCGCCCCCTGCACCTTCTATCCAACATAAGTAGGTCGACAAGGTTGCAGCAAAGCACAAATATTCCTTCTGCAGACCTTCCTCTCATGTAGCTCGACTTGTTGAACAACCTCAGCTTCAACAAGTTCATAACAAACTTCCACAAACTAAGCAATGCGACGTCTCCAACAATACAAGCAGCTCACCAAGATGCAGATCTAGTAAATGCTTTTCCCTCTCCCCCGGGAACTCAATGAAATGGAAGCCATTGCTTCCTAAGAAGGGAGGATTGATCCAGGTGGATCTCGGTGGCCACCCACCTTTTCCGACTGGCTCAAAACCATTTTCTGACAATTTTGACAATTTACTATTTTTAGCAGGTTTTAACTTTCGGGGCCATTTTGAAGTCTTAAATGAAGGTTTTTCAAGATCGAGGTTCTCAATGATATCCGAAGGCATGATTGATCCCCCAAAATGAATCTCCTCAACAATACATTTCCAACGAGCTATCATACACCTAAAACGGAGATCGTATGCAAAAGTTACGATCCCGGGAAGTTGATGTACTAACTTACCCAAACGAAACCCACATGACTTTTGGCGCTTCATCTCCTACGGTTAGGTTTTTGGATGTCTAGGGTTTTTTGGCATTCCTTCTTATTGTAAAAAAAGGCCTTCATAGCCTCATTGTAATCATCTTCTTGGGAATGCGAGTAGCCGTCACATCTCTTCTCAGAGATAAGTTGCTACCATTCTATCGAGTCTTTCACTCTGTATTTTACAGTCTCTGTACATTTATTTCATTAATAGAAATCGTGTATTACTGTATATCTGTGTTTATGGTTGCATCTCTGATATATTTCTATTATATTATTGAATATCTGCGATATCTCTGTGCATTTCTTTATTATATCTCTGATCTCATTTCGTGCCGAAAATAATCTGGATCAGATCCTCTTCACCAAGATCCAACTGCTTCTACGTATCCTTCTTCTCTCACACTTCTCTCTAGAGAATGGGCATAGGCTTATGGATGAGGAAAAAGGGCAAGAATAGGAATTTTTGGCTCAAAACTCACAATGTGGTTGCAAATTCTTGGGGCAAGGGGGGATTATGAAATGGGTAGAGTTTCACTGCTTTCATGCTTCTATTTAGAATGGGACCCCAACACCTTCTTTTATATGCCAAAAATATAGTTATTCGGTTGGATGACGGGCTATGGGAGGTCAATTGGTTAGGAAACTGCCCAAAAGCATGTATTCCCTTGCAACTTTTGTGGGTATATGCGGGTTGTAATGGTGCATCTAGCGTACGTACGCGGGCAATAGTGATGCAACTAGCATACATACGCGGACAGTAGTGGTGCAGGGTGCGTACATCTTCAAAATTTTGGTTTTTAAGAAGAGTTATTCAGTATTGGCTTGGCAAAAATAGTAAGTAAGATGGTCTGCTGCTAGGTATGCATGTCTGGTGCAAATTAGGGTTATAACAGTCGTAGGGCCATTCCTTCTATCTTTGTGTCCAAGCCGATTTATGGTTTGTAGACTGGTGCCTCTTTTTTGGATGATTTTCAAAGGGACTCTGCTCCCTCTTCTTCGTCTCTTCTAGTTTAGGAAGCCCCATCTCTTGTCATTCCCATGGGACAAGACACTGATGAAGAGGAATAATATTGCATATCCGTGAGTTTGATCTGTCACTTTAATGGTTTTTGGCTAAAGTTAGTAAATCTTAACAACTGGATCTTTGCTACCTGGATCCCTATCATGCAACAACAAGCTTTCATTCATCCTTGTGCAAAAGGATTCTTCATTATTGAGTTCGACATTAAGGAGGATCAAGATCTGATTTTCAACTCGGTCCATGGTTTTGGAGAAACTTAGGTTTGTGCATGAAACCCTAGTCTTCTTCTTTCAATCCAGCTACTGACATTCTCTCCTCAACCCTAGTTTGGGTGAGGCTTCCCAACCCGCCCTTGCATTTTTTGGGTTTACCCTCTCTCGAAACCATTGGCTTAGCATTAGGAAAGTTCTACTTCGCAAGCCGTGAAACTACAAGACACAACACCTCTACTAATGCTCGTATTTGCGTGGAAATGGACTTCAGTAAAGGATTTCCAACTAAAGTTATTCTTACTGGAAAAAATTACTTTTGGCGTCAGAAATTTTACTATGAGATAGTTTCCTTACGTTGCAGATCTTGCTTTGAAATATGTCATCTTGCATCCCATTGTCCCAAAGGATCTAGGAAGAATAGAAAGCATCGAAAATCCACTTGGTAGGCCAGATCTAATGACGACCATCAAGTGATTTCAAAAGACTTCATACAACCTCCACAAGACAGTGAAAATCCCTCTCAATCAAATCCTCCTATTCAACCCACTCTGTTATCTCAAGGCTCGTGCCACAACTCCGCTAAGAAGTCGAAGAAAGAAGCATCTACCCTTCATGTCTCAGACAAGGGACTTCGGATCCAGCAATCTCCTCAGCCTTTGACATGTTGGGCAGAAGCTGAGGTTTCCGATCAAGAAAAACAAGAAGCTTCATATCAAGACAATCCGCGAATCATAGGCATTACAAATGGTCCAACATCTGCAAATTAAGTTTGGACGATAGTAGGAAATAAGAAGAAAGAACATGTAACATCACAACCAATGGTAACACGAAGTTAGGCCTGCAAGTCAAGAAAAAGGATAGCTCTTCTCCAACAAGTTAATTTAGATGCAATGTCTCTTCACTTTTATCCTCAGAGTCTTTTTCCGAGTGTATTCGATCAGGTTGTTCTATGTGAAGATTTCATTTAAGTATTTGAAAAAGTCATTAGTAGTTTGTAGTAGTTGGCTATTTGAGGCCCCAGGTTGGCCCGGATTTTCCAAGATTTTGTAGCTCCTTTGCGGTTTCGGCCACACATATTTTTATAATAAAATCTCTCAGGGGGATGATAACCTCAAATGGACAAGTTTCATATACCTGGACAATCCGACAATCCGATAGAGGTCTTGACTACGCGATATAGGCCTGGACATGGAGGTATGGAACCTGAGGTCTGGACATAAAAGAAAATATTGAGTTCAACAAATGACCATGAGCATCCTTTTAATAAAGTAGACATTAGAATTTAAAGAGTTTAGTCATTCTTGTGAATATATAGTTTTGTAATACATTTTTGACATCATGGGATATTAACATTTTTATTAAAAATTAAATTTATATGATAAAATCTATAATTTATGAAATGAAATATGATATGTGTTTTATAAATAATATTGGTATAAATCATATGAATGGATACATTTGAGTTATTAATATAAAATCTTTTAATATAATATATATTTTTTTAATATATTATTTAGATCATAGGTTTCAACATTTTTTTATTAAAAACTAATTTTATATTATAAAATTATTAAAAACTAAGTTTATATAGAATTAATGATTTATCACAAGAAATCTGGTATGTCTGGCATAGATATAGATATATTTGTAAAACTTATTTGAATGGTTGCATTTTATTAATTTAAAAAACACATTTATAAAGTCTTTTTCTCAATTCATTAAGAAATGAATTTAGTTGTATATAAATAATAATAAAAAGGAAAAAGTAATTATTGGAGATCTTAATAGTGTTTGGTTGCACTGTTGGTTAGATTGATATTTTATTAAAAAGGAAATACATCAATATGTATAATCCTCCACAAGATAATATCACTAAATGGTTTCTCTGCAAATTTTATAAGCAATTAAATTTATTGTTTATAGTTTTTATTTAGCAAAGTAAGTAATTAATCTTTAATATAAAAATGACAATTTAAATATTTAATATTAAATTTCAACTTATAAAATTAAATAAAATATTTAATATTAAATTTCAACTTTAAATTATAAAATTAAATAAAATATTTAATATTAAATCTCAACTTTAAATTATAAAATTAAATAGTTGAATATCAAATCCAAAATATGATTAAAAAAATATAAATTAATTGTAATTAAAAAAAAATAACATTCTTATTCTTATCAAAGCAGATTGCAAGCCCACAAAAGTTGTCAAACTTTTCAATGGATTTGGTTTGCTCATAAATAAATTGTTCAACATAAAAATGGAAAAAAAAAAATCAATTATTTAAAGTTTCTCTTTAATAATAAACGTGTGTCCCTCATTTCCTGTAAGAAAAACAACTATTATAAATATTTGGAATGAAATGAATTACATTAAAAATTATTATAATTTCTACAAGTGTGACCCTCAAGCCATCTATATTCCAATTTGCCTTGGTCTACAGGCAGAGGATTTAAAAGCAAGCATGAGAGAAGTATATATTTATGGAAAGTAAAACAAAAAAATCAAAGCCACATTATTTCTAGGTTATATAACACTAAATAAAACTTCTAACAGATATTTTAAATATATCAAAATGCCAACAAGAGTATTCACCATATTCACCACAGATTGGCATCTAGGAATCTCATTCATTTTGCTTATGAGCAATGGCTAAAACATAAGAATATGGATGAGAAATATTATTTTTATATATATATATATATATATAAATATAAATCTCATTCATTTTGCTTATGAGCAATGGCTAGACCATAAGAATATGGATGAGAAATATATATATATGGCAAGGAAAACCAAAAAGATTACAGAAATAAACCCACATACATTACAGAAATAAACCCACATTATTTCGAGGTTATATTGTACTAAGTAAAACTTCTATCAGAATTTTAAATATATCATAATGCCAACAAGGGTATTCAGCACAATTTCATATTAAGGAATCTCATTCATTTTTCTTATGAGCAATGGCTATGCCATCTGAATATGGATTCAGTTTACTTGATAGAGGATCAGTTGAAAGATTCCTTCAAGATCCAATTATATCAGAAAATTGATTTGAACTAATCGATATAAAAAAAGTTCATGTTATAAACTGTTCAACTACTCAAATTCAACTACAAGTACATGTTACAAGCAGAAGTCTTTATTCTTTATGGTTAACAATAGTTAGTTTGCAGAAATGCAAAGCTTTACAATTAGAATAGAGCTGGAAGACAATTTGTAAGAAAAATATGAAACTCCTTTGCTGTAAACAAAAAAATAGAATAGAGCTGGAAGACAATTTGAAAGAAAAGTAGGAAACTCCTTTGATGTAAACAAATTAATGGATACTCAGATCAGATTTCGCAAAAGTTTGATAATGTACACTCAATTCAATGGAGTGGAAAGCCAGAACCGAAAAAAGGAAAAATGCCTGTCAATGGTCTTCTCTCATTTACATATGGTCTATGGAGATAGAAAGCATTTCCCCTCTCTGATGCAGTCAGTATTTCAGTAGGCAGCATTCAAATATTCACAGCAAACAATCAAGTGACAACTTGAAAAAATCATACAATGATTTCAGCCCTAAATCAACAAACAGGGAGATTTGAATTATCCTCTAGTACCTCTCTTCCATGGCTGGAGAACAGAGTCACAATACTTTGACGGCAATCCCTGAGATCTACTTCTCTTAGAGCAACGCAATTGTGGGATCGACATTTGATCTTCATCGACTCCATTACCCACAACTTTATTTTTACTCAGCTTTATGTACGCTGGGTCACCCAGTCTGCAGATGTTATCAGCTGTCAAGAGACGCTTTGAATTGGCAGCACTCAGGTTCTTCTGTAAATCATGAAGCATCTGCGGAGAATCCGGCTGGTGATGTTTAAGAGCAATTTTGGTTCTTTTGACCACTCTCTTTTGACCACTCTCTTCTGCAAGAAAGGTGCCCCTGTGGGAGGGAAGATTGCCTTTCTAATCCTTTTCTTTTGTTTGATATTCTCAGGGAAACGGAATTCGTCATTTTGCAGAGACCAAACCGCAACATCAGCTAAAAGATGAAGCCCTGGAAATAAGAATTCAGACTTGGCCCTCTGATTCTCAATTTGGAAAGGGCTCTTGCTGTTTTCAGAGACCAAGCCCTGATCCTTCTTGGGTTTCTTGGTAGCAGGCGGATGGCAGGGCCAATCAATGCAATTAGAATTCAAATCCCTCATTTCCCCATTCATACTCGGTGACCGCAACTCCATGTCCCCTTCAATAACCTTAGAAATTGAAGAAGATGAAGAGGCCTCCACCAAGGGTTCCCTGCTGCAGGTTGCATACTGAACTGAACTGCCATTCATTCCCTCATCGGAGAACAACCTGTTCTGCTTAACAGCTGCTTTTTGGCCCCTTCTCCACACTCGAGATTTGGATGGTTGCTTCTTCTCAAAAAAAGCCAAATCTTCCACAGAATTTTCATCCGCAATACCCAAAAGCCGCGGCAAGAACTGACCATCGAGGCCTGAATCACTCTGTGGATTATTTGACATTGTATCTGAATTAGTCTCAGATGAAGATACATGATGTCGAATGACTGAAATTGGGGATTTTACTGAATCTCCATTCTCGTAGGGACCAACCTCCGCAATTGAACTTTGGACTGGCAAGCATATGTCCCTGCAATAAGCTCTGGATTTCAATGGATTTCCTTCAAAACTTGCGGAAGATCTGCGGAGGGGAGAATCCTCTATGCATTGATTTCCCTTGCGAATAATGTTTGGAGAGAACCCATCCTCAAGAGAGCCGATTTTAGACACTGAAGAGAATCCATCTGCCATAGACTGGATTTTGCTCATCGTGAAAAGTTTTTTGCGAGCTTTGCACCATTGCCAAATACTATTGGAATTCTCCATTGGGTACACTTCCGTGCAACAGTAACTCAAACTTCCTCAAAGATCAGAGCCCTCAAAGCGGCGTACAAGGGCTCAAATTGCACTAACTAGTTAAAAAAACTGGATCAATGGCCAACCATCTTACCCAGAAGATTGAACGGATCACAGCTATGAAGTCTGCCAAGCCCAACTAAAGAGATTTGCCAAAACAAATCCTGATACGATCAAGAAGCCACCATTGCTTAAGACCACTGCTCGCTTTTTTCAATTTCCAGATCAAAGCTCTGGCTGGAACCCAAATTACCAAACTGACTAAGAACAAGGTTTGATCAAACTGATGACCCAACAAAAATCCAAATTACACAGCGCAACTTACCAAAAGGACAGGTGAAAGTAGTCTAGTAGCTTCAATCTGCAACAAAAAATGAGAGTTATATCTCAAGAGACGGAAGCCCTGAACAGACTACCCGGGACAGTAATTGCATGATAGCGGAGCCAACAAAATGGGGAAGACAATCGCAGAACTGGTGTGAGAAGAGACACATGCCCAGGCAGGCAACGCTCTCGTTCATCAAATTGGGAAATGTAATGGAGATTTGTTTGAGATGGTACTCAAAGCCTAATTATGTGGAATTTATAATAATGTTAATTTTAATTGGGAACAAGCGCCTCTACTCTTACGATCGGTTCTACGATTTCGATAGTTGAACCTATATCGACATTGACCCATTGGGAAATTTTAATTGGGGCAACATAAGAAACTGTTAGGACTTGGTCTCAAATGTTAAACAGTGCGCTTGTTATATGGAAAAAAAAGTAAAAAGTAAGTGTCGACTAAGTTGGTTGAAATGGTAAATAGTCCGCTTGTTATATGTAAAAAAGCAGGTGTTGAGTAAGTTGGTTGAGGATATTTGTTTTCTTAATGAAGTAAGTTTTTATATGAACTTCATGACTCACCCTTATTAGTATTGTTTTTTTTTGGATTGAAGTTACTTTTCTTTAGTCTCCCAATTAAGTTTTTATATGAACTTCATGATTCACCCTTATTAGTATTGTTTTTATTAGTATTGTTTTTTTGATTGAAGTTTTTTTTTCTTTAGTCTCCCAATAAGAGATATTGCATAAGTAAATTTAAGGGGGAGATGTTTAACCTTATTTTATGATTTAGATGATTATTTAGTAAATTCATGATTTCAAGATTAATTTGCTTAAAATTCTTATGAATTTATGCTTTAATTAATAAAAATAATTTTAAAATTTATATCTATGTTTATACTCATTATAATACTTTTTTTTTAAATTTATGTAAAATATTATGATTAAATAACAAATTATTAATAATTTATATGATTGTTTATCAATTTATTAAATTTATAAAATTGTATATATAGGTGTTCACTTAGGAATGGATCAACATCATCTATTGGATTAATATCTTGAATCAAATATAAAATTAATTAGTAAAATTTGAGAAAAATATTACTAAATGCATACATGCAAATCAAATACAATTTACATCTAATCATAATTATAATTATTATAGTTATATTTACCTTTCTCATCTTATGGTTTACTAGGAGGAATTCATAGTTTCTTTCCCGGAGACCAATCTAAGTTTGTATATAGATATGACAACATATTTGACTCATGCTCCAATGGTTCAAGGATACCAATCACAACTTTAGGTATGGTGTGGCATTTATGTATCGAATGGCCAACTTTGGGTATCAAAAACGCCATCTTTGCATAAGGGTAGTGGTGGATGTAAAGGGAACGAGTGCATCAACAACATTAGGGTGAGTATTGGGAAGCCTCTCTTAAAATATGCAACATAACTAAAAGCATAAGGAAATCCTTCCCTCCAACTAATACCAAAAATTGTGCTAGGTCTAATGCATGACAAGAAGATCTAAAAAATATCATTTTTCACTAATAAAGGGTTTGTCACTCTATAATTTGATAAACATAACATGATAAACTACAATGTATGGAATTTGCATAAGTGAGATGGGTGCTTAATGACGAGGATAGAGTTGATCACCCTAAGGTCCTTGTGCACAAAATTGGAAACAACTAGTTGTACCCCAACAACCCTATGTGTCCTTGCAAAGACCACTTGTTCTCTAAAATATGCAGGAATGTAATGCAATTACAATAAAGAACATACACCATAAGGCATTCAAGGGAAATGGTCATTGGGAGTATCATGCCCCCTCTTGGATAATTTGGTGATGACATGAATGTCCTCCTCTAATGCATTGAACCAACTACCAACCACAATTTGGAATGACTGTCATCTATGATCCCACCAATGAATTGCTTAATGTATGAATCAATTCATCACCTTCAAATATATTCCTTCCTCAACATATTTGAGGAGGTTAACATTTCAAAGGAAAGAACGAGTCTTCTAAGATAAAGGACGTGGGGTGTGCTTTTGTTCCCTTTTGTGCAAGTGTCATCTCATCACCATGTGCAACTTCACAAGCTAATTGAAAAAACAAACATATAGAATAGAAAATCATTTAATTAACAGATTAATGAAGTAATATCAATGATATCAAACAACATAAATTATTAATTTACAAAAACATAAGTAATGTTTTGCTATTGTTGTAGTCTATTGTTATTTGTCAAATTTCTAGAGCATTAGTGTTTTGGATTGTTATTATTTTACAATATTGCTTCAGCTCAAAATAACCTAATAATGGTGTGCTATGAACTAGGTAGACCACTCAAATAGTCTACAAATGATAAGTTAGCATGTTGTATATTTTGGGGTGGGGACTCAAAGTTTGACCTTCTCATGGTGGGAGTGATTCACATGTGTGTGTGTGTGTAGACACACACACACACACATGTGTTGTTAACATGGAGATATTTGTTTTTGGCATTGATATGTCAATGATGTACTAATAGATATCATGTGCACCAAATATTAGATTGGAGGTGAATTGTATGTTGTTGTTTGCTTAGTGCATTAAAATACTAAATGCACACTCATCAATGAACAAGTTCTATTGGCACGTGAATCTTCGATGCATTGAAATGAAAAAATATTGCACACCAAGAAATGGTACATTAATACAAGCCCCAAGGCACCACAGATTGCAAGACAAAAAAACACATTCTGGTCAAGAAAAAGGGAAATAATTAAAGTAAACATGCTTAAATAAGACGACTAAAAAGTTACCTAATTCAGTGCTTGCTCCCGAGGATCCATAGCACTGATAGAAG
>ML801047.1:0-19579 GCA_009831015.1 Picea engelmannii
GCTAGGTCATAGTCTCACACTGAGGGGGAAAGTCAACTAGACTAAGGTTATATTCTTAAGTTGACTTGAAGAAAAAGGTTAAAAGGAGTAAAAGATATCTCAATAAAAGAATAGAAGTTAACCCTAGGAGTTAATCTAACTCAACAGAGGAATAGAAGAAAAAGTATAAATAGAAGGCTGGGGCGCACCTATTATTCATTCTGGATTTGGTATATTGTTTGTTATTTCTCTTGAGCATACAGTTTAGGGGTTTTGTTGTACAAACCCTTGTGAGAAACTCAGTGGTGAAATACCCACTCACATTGTTCCACAACTTGGTCTCAGGGATGAAAGACTCCTCCACACCATTCTACACTCAACATATTTTCACCTAGCGAGTCAGGAAGTAGTAGGGTCGTACTGTTCTTGAGTTTTCAGCAAGGGCGCACCATCATCTATAGAAGGGTTCGATCTAGTTGATTAGGAGAGCCTTTGTCCATTCTGA
The DNA here is from genome assembly GCA_009831015.1 of Picea engelmannii. Taxonomy (NCBI): domain Eukaryota; kingdom Viridiplantae; phylum Streptophyta; class Pinopsida; order Pinales; family Pinaceae; genus Picea; species Picea engelmannii. The sequence continues at coordinate 485 of ML801047.1, forward strand.
CACTTGGGTTTTACTTGTAGGGTCCTGACCATCATTTTGAGGGTTTTTCTGGAGAAATATCACCATCAGATCTTTAGCTTCAAATTGGGACGACTTGGAGGCAAAGGGATGTCCTATGATTCAATAAATATCAGATCTAGAGAGCTTCATCTAGAATTTGAGTCTGAAACTTATCCTACGAGGTTCTCTTAGCCTGATATACATTCCTGGGATGTTTTAGGGAATTTGGAGACTTCTCTCATTAGGGTTGAACTACCTAGGTTTCCAGGCATCTAGGAGGGCACAACTTCATTAGAAGATTCATAGTTTGGAGGAGTTTTCCTTAGCCTTTTGGCTTGAGATTTCAGGAGGCTGTTCTTATCACCCAGATCTATTAGTTGGCAGAGTTTGGGCTCGTTTGGAGTCTTCTTGTAGTTGGGCCGAGTTATCGAGGGTTTCATCCTTCTAGTGGAGCATAGCATCTCCCATATTGAGGAATCAAAATTTAGATCTACTTGTATTGGTCTTAATCTCTCATTCAGCCTTTGGAGGCTTATTTTGTATCGGTAGAGCATTTTGTAGCAACTCATATTTCTTATCTATTGGGCCATCTGAGAATTATTCCATATCTTCCCTCTATTGTATTGGTTCCATGCTTCTTATAATAAAAGGTCAGATATTTCCTTGTGTTTCTATATCTTGAATGTATTGTGATCTTTCATGTGTTGGATGAATCTTGTATGAACACACTTAATAACTAGAAAACTCAATAAGTCACTTGAACATCAAACACAATAGAGGTAGTTAGTGGTCTCAAGCGAAAAAATTGGCTTGGGATCATTACAATGGTATCAGAGCTCTGATCCTCCAAACCTATGGAGAGATTAGCACATGCAGAGGTACAGTGGAATCTTTATGGGTAGAAGAAAGAAACCAAGTAGTGAAACAAAGGTCGAAATGGAAGGGTCAGGGGATGACCATGAGCCTCAAGGCTTGGCCTTGTTGGCAACCAAATTTGACAAGTTCCAGTAGACCATAAACCTCATAGAGAGAAAATTAGTCCACCATTTAGATGAGCACTAGGAAACCAGCAGAAGGGCACAGGCTGAAATTTCTGAAACCTTGAAGAATGTTGACAAGAATCTGCAGAAGATTGACCAGAACCAATCTCGGATAACTGATCTTTTGATGAAAATGACCCATTAAGGGAAGGACCCTAAAACATATGGGAATAAGGTGGTTGGTGGATCCAGTGGATTCCATGGTGAGATCAGATATAACCCAGACAAAGCTCCCAAATCTGAAGGAAGTTAGGGAGGAGGCATGTCTAATGGTCAAATGGGTAGCAGGGTCAACCCTAGGCCATACATTCCCACATTCACAGATGAATATCTAGGCCGACATTTGGGTAGCAGGGCCAATCCGAGGCCATACATTCCCACATTCACAGATGAGAAAGGGAAACAGGAACAGGTGTATGAATTTGTTGAACAAATGATGAGATGTACCAAGGAGTACTACAGTTTGGATATGAATATTGAAAGGCAGATGTCCCTGGAACAGTATTTCCAAATCAAGTTCATAAATCAACCTAGGTCAAACCACAGGGGGAGTTTTGAGTTTGAACGAAAAGTAGGGAAGATAGAGATTCCATACTTTGATGGTATAGCCAAGATGACAACACAAGCTTGGGTGCAAAAGCTAGATACCTACCTGTAGCTTAACCCCATGAGAGAGATGGAAGCCATTAGGTTTTCCACTATGTACTTAGATGGAAAGGCTTGTGATTGGTGGTATCATGGACTCACCACATTAGGCGACAATCAAATAGTATACTACCCAGAATTTACTCAAAGACTCATTGATAGGTTTGATCAAGGGGATCTTGAGCTACACTTCTGGGAACTCACATAGCTCAAACAAACTGGCATAGTTGAGATGTATATTGAGGAATTTTAGAGGTTGGCAGTAATGGTGCAAGACATTTCTCCAACTAGACTCATGATTATCTTCACTGAGGGGTTGATGGAACCCTTGAAGGGTTGGGTAAAGGCTTTCAAACCTACCAACCTACAGGAGGTTATCTGGAAGACAAGGGATTTGGGACTAGATGCTAAGCCAAAATTCATACCTAGACCACCTCTTAACAATGATAGAAGAGATTAAATGCCTCTAATGAAATAGGGAGGATGTGAACCAAGGGGTTTTGACAAGGGCTATGGCAGAGTGGATGAGAACACCAGGAGGGATTTGAGAAGGAAGAAACTTTTCTTCACTTGCAAGGAACCATGGAACCCAACACACAAATGCATGGGCCATGGTCAAGTGCACTACATTGAGGTCACTTCAGACATCGAGGAGGAAGAAGAGAGTGGCCAGATACATAACATGTAGGCCAAATCCATTGAGACATAAGAGGAGCAGATCACAGGACGGGACGGTATGGCCACTTTGGCATCTATCAGTGGAGTTCCCAAGTATAACACCTTCCGAATGAGGGGGGTCTTGTAGGGATAGAGGGTTTTGGTTTTGATTGATGGAGGAGCTTCCCACAACTTCATTTATTCAACATTATTGAAAAAAATGCACATACCCACAGTAGAATTTTAAGGATTCAAAATGGAGGTAGTAGGTGGAGGCACTATGCCCTGCGACATATACATTCCAAGTATGAAGCTTACCTTGGGTAGGCATGAGCTGATACAGGACGTCTATATCATGGACCTTCCAGATACCAACATCATCCTTAGATTTCAGTGGCTCAGCACATTGGGGCCTATCACCACCAAGTACAAAACCATGGTAATTTCATTCACAGAGGAGGGTGGACGAAAGGTAGTGCTTTGGGGCATGAAAGGGAATGCTACAAAGGTAGTCTCGGCCAAGAGGATGGAGTCTATCTTATGGAGAGATGAGATAGTATATGCAACATAATGTGGGATATTAACACATATGGATGAGCAGGGCAAGGTTCACTACACCCCAAAGATCAAAGAAATCCTTGACAGGCACCACAAGGTGTTTGGCCCTATTCCTTTAGGGGTACCACCAGATAGGGGGTTTGAGCACATTATTGAGCTAGAGGAAGGGGCCAAACCATTCATTACCACACCATACATACATCCCAAGAAGTACAAAGATGAGATAGAGAAGGCCATCAAGGAACTTCTGGACATGGGGCACATCAGGCCTAGCACTAGCCCTTTTGATTCTTCAATAGTGCTGGTGAAGAAGAAAGATGGCACTATGAGGATGTGCATTGAATTCAGGGCCTTGAATAAAAATACCATCAAAAGTAGGCACCTGATACCAAGGATTGATGAACTGTTGGACGAATTGCATGGGGCCATATACTTCACTAAGATTGACCTTCGTTCTGGTTATCATCAGATCAATATGAGGGAGGAAGACATCTCAAGAATATCTTTCATATGTCATTACGACCATTATGATTATTTGGTGATGCCCTTTGGGTTAACCAATGCCCCTGCTATGTTCCAATCATGTATGAACCATGTGTTCAACAAACAACTGAGGAAGCACATGTTGGTATTTTTTGATGACTTGCTTATCTACAACAAGATGTGGGAGGAGCATCTCAGGCATGTGGATCTGATTTTATCAATCATGGAGGAACAATCACTATATGCTAAGGAGTCCAAATGCGAGTTTGGAATGACAGAGGTCCTCTATTTAGGACACATCATCGAGGTAAAGGGGGTATAGGTACATCAAGAGAAAATACAAGCCATCATGGAATGGCCTACTCCTAAGACACTCATAAAATTGAGAGGATTTCTGGGCATGTGCACATATTACAGGAAGTTTGTCAAAGGATTTTCTTAGCTGTGTGCACCCTTGACCGATTTGACTATGAAAGGATCCTTCAAGTGGGACGAGGAGGCTCAAATAATGATGGACAAGATGAAGGAAGTGAAGAGTATGTGCTCAGTCTTAGCCCTTCCAGATTTCAGCCTCCCTTTTACCTTGGAGTGTGATGCCTCCAGGGAAGGAATAGGTGCCATACTGATGCAAAAGAGGCACCCTCTTGCCTATGAGAGTTAGAAACTCAGGGGTCCCAAGCTACTCTACAACATTTATGACAAAAAATGTTGGCTATCATGCATGCACTAGACAAATTCCGGAAATACTTGGTAGGTGCCTGGTTTGTGGTCAAGTCAGATCATAATAGTCTCAAATATCTATTGGAGTAGAAGGATTTGAATGAGAGGCACCAGAAATGGGTAAGAAGAATACAGGCCTACGACTTCGACATTGAATTTTTCAAAGGGAAGAACAATGTGGTGGCTGATGCATTATCCAGGAAGCCATTCATCTTTTCCATGACAGGGGTATCAGTTGACTGGAAAGACCATATGGTGATGGAGTATACAAAGGATCAGTTTGCATGCCAGCTATTGGATGGGTAGGTACAAGATGATAATTTCAAGGTTATGAATGACCTCATCTACTATAAGGACTGAATAATTTTGGTTCCTGAATCGGACTTCAAGGCTAAGATATTGCAGATGTACCATGACTCACCAATGGCAGGACATCAGGGGATCAACAAGACGTACAGACAAGTGAGAGAAAGTTTCTCATGGAAGGGCCTCAAGGAGGATGTGATTAAGCACATCAAGGAGTGTACTACATGTCAAGAGAACAAAGATGAGCACATGCACCCAACAGGACTACTACAATCCTTACCCATTCTAGAGCACAAACAGGAGAGCATATCCATGGATTTCATCACCAGGTTGCTAAATCCACAAGGGAAGGACTGCATTTTTGTAGTAGTGGATAGGTTGACAAAGTTTTCACACTTATTCGCCATAGCCATTGACTTCAATGCCACATAGTTGGATGAACTATTCTTTAGGGATATTTTCAGGTTGCATGGCCTACCCAAGACCATTGTTAGCGACAGGGATAGTAGGCTCATGAGTACATTCTGGTAGGAATTATTTAGGTTGGTTGGTACGTCTTTGACCCCTAGCATCAACTATCACCCTCAGATGGATGAACAGACAGAGATAGTCAACAAGTGGGTGGAAGGCTACCTTAGAAATTATGTGGCAGGACAACAGAAAGCATGGGCTAGATGGTTGCACTTAGGAGAGTACTGCTACAACACCACCCAACATACGTCCATAGGAATGTCACCATTCAGGGCCTTGTATGGCTACGATCCTTTATCTTTTGGGGAGATTACTTTCGGTGACAACATGGAACCTATGGTACAGGATTGGATATAGTAGAGCCAAGATATTCTCAGGGAGTTGAAGGATCATCTATAAAAAGCATAGAACCAACAAAAGGTCCAAGTAGACAAGCACAGAGTTAATTGTACTTTTGAGGTTGGTCACCTGGTTTACCTAAGGCTCCAACCATACAACTAGGCTTACATAAAAAGGAGAGAGAACATAAACGACAACCACATTTCTTTGGGCCCTACAGGGTCAGTAGGAAAATAAGGGTTGTAGCTTATGAGCTGGAGCTTCCATAGGGAAACAAAATACACAATGTCTTCCATGTCTCCTACCTTAAGAAATCCCTAAGCCAACACATCAGACCCATTGAGGTATTACCTCCCATGGATGAGGAGGGATAGCTTGTTTTTATTTTAGAGGAGATATTAGAGGTCCAAGAGAAGAGGCTCAAAAACCAAAGCATCAAGGAGTACCTGATCAGATGGAAGGATTTACCCATTGAGGATGCCAAATGGGAAAAGGAGCACATGGTAAGAGAAATAGGTTTGGAATTTATCGAGGACAAGCAATTTCAAGCAGGGGAGACTGTAATGTCCCCCACCTCTTGATAAAGATGTGATGATGATACTCAGTGGCCTGGGCATCCCCACTAGGTCATAGTCTCACACTGAGGGGGAAAGTCAACTAGACTAAGGTTATATTCTTAAGTTGACTTGAAAAAAAAGGTTAAAAGGAGTAAAAGATAACTCAATAAAAGAATAGAAGTTAACCCTGGGAGTTAATCTAACTCAACAAAGAAATAGAAGAAAAAGTATAAATAGAAGGTTGGGGTGCACCTACTATTCATTTTGGATTTGGTATATTGCTTGTTATTTCTCTTGAGCATACAGTTTGGGGGTTTTGTTGTACAAACCCTTGTGAGTGACTCGGTGGTGAAATACCCACTCACCTTGTTCCACAACTTGGTCTTGCGGATGAAAGACTCCTCCACACCATTCTACACTCAACATATTTCCACCTAGCAAGTCAGGAAGTAGTAGGGTCGTACTATTCTTGAGTTTCTAGCAAGGGCACACCATCATCTAGATAAGGGTTTGATCTAATTGATTAGGAGAGCCTTTTTCCATTCCGACACTTGGGTTTTACTTGCAGGGGCCCAACCATCATTTTGAGGGTTTTTCTAGAGAATTATCACCATAAGATCTTTAGCTTCAAATTAGGATGACTTGGAGGCAAAGGGACGTCCTATGATTTAGTAAATCTTAGATCTAGAGAGCTTCATCTAGAATTTGAGTCTGAAACTTCTCCTACGGGGTTCTCTTAGCCTAATATACATTCTTGGGAAGTTTCAGGGCATTTGGAGACTTCTCTCATCAGGGCCGAACAACCTAGGGTTACAGGCATCTAGGAGGGTGGAGCTTCATTAGAAGATTAAGAGTTTGGAGGAGTTTTCCTTAGCCTTTCGACTTGAGATTTCAAGAGGGTGTTCCTATCACCCACATCTATCAGTTGGCAGAGTTTGGGCTCATTTGGAGTCTTCTTGCAGTTGGGTCGATTTATTGAGGGTTTCAACCTTCAAGTGGAGTGTGGCATCTCCCAGCTTGAGGAATCGGCATTCAGATCTACTTGTATTGGTCTTCATCTCTCATTCAGCCTTTGGAGGCTTATTTTGTATCGGCAAAGCATTTTGTAGTAGCTCATGTTTATTATCTATTGGGCCATCTGAGGATTATTCCAGATCTTCCCTCTATTGTATTAGTTCCATGCTTCTTATAATAAAAGGTCAAATCTTTTCTTCTGTTTCTATATCTTGAATGTATTGTGATCTTTCATGTGTTGGATGAATCTTGTATGAACACACTTAATAACTAGACAAATCAATAAGTCACGTGCACATCAAACACAACTAAGGTAGTTAGTGGTCTCAAGCGAAAAAATTGCCTTGGGATCATTACAGTGGATCAGTTACATTGGCAACCTACTTAATGGAATTACACCTTGGTGCAAGTTCTCACATGGACGTACCCGTGGCTGTACCCTCCAAGGAGCCCGTGTGAGTTTCACCAACGATTGACCCAGGTACAACAAAGACTCCCCTTCACTATCACTTTGTGTATCAACCCTACATATATAGGCCACTAAGGATACCAACTCGTAGTCAGCCTCTAAGTGGGTATAGTCAACAATCGATTCCAAATGTATGGGAAAGATATCAAGTCTAAAATTCTTCAAGAGAATTGAGGAGAAGTCGATCGGTAAACTCTAGAGGACCCCAAACAAATTCAGAATTCACAAAGCTCCAAGACCAAATGAAGACAATTGAGCCTCAAGAAGAACCACCAATATAGGCTCTTACTACTACGAATGGTTGAGTATTGTAGGGATAATCACCATTTCTCTCTTGAATGTGACATCATGTGTAACCCCTTTGTGAGAGGGGGATCACAACTATACTTATATGAAAATTGGATTTACTCTCCCTATCACAAGATTTTGAGTTTGTCTTGAATGCTTTGGAGAGTTATTCTCATAGCCTATTCCAAAGCTCTAGTCCTAGTCTATAGTTGGTGTAAAGATCTAAAAATAAAAGTTTCTAGTTTGATTTTAATTAGCGTTCATTTTCATGGTTGTTCATTACACAAAGATGAATGATAGTGAAATTGATGATGTTTGATACTCGACTCAAAAAAGAAGATGAAAAGAATTAGATGCACGCTTTATTTTCGATGAAATTCTAGCTACAGGAAGAAGAAATTTTATTTTCTTTCAGTAACGAACAATCAAGAATAAAAAATTTTACACAATTTCATCTTCAAAAAGAATTCAAACAATTGCCAAATTATAAATAAATCCTTTCCAATATTCAAAACCAATGCATACAAGTTTTTTTTTGTTTGATTGCAAATGAAAATTAAGATGTTTGTCTAATGCTTCTTGCTTTCACTAATAATGAAAAATGACTTCACTACTATGATTTGAAAAAGAGGAAGCAAAAGCACACAAACAAAGTCACTCTCAACAGTCAATAAGAAACCAAAAGAATAGCAAACTATTCACTCAAGGAAAAACACCAAAAAGAAAAAGTCACACTTAATAGTCTTTCGTAATTGAGTAAGGGATGAAAGAAAAAGTAAATATTGTTGAGATAATGATTTTACTTATGAAAACCTCTAATCAATTAGATAATCGAAAATAGAAATAAAATAAATGAAGTTTGAGAAAAATGATTGATTTTGCAGTAAGGAAAACCACAAAAAACCCAATTAAGACCGAAATAATGAAAATCGGCAAGTTGTAAGTTAGACAGGAGAAAATATTTGATAGAATAGTATATGAGCCATAGAGAAAACCCCAAGAACTATGCTCAGCAAGAAAACAACCAATAATTTTTCAAAAGAAAGAAAAATTTATGCTATGGTAATCACAGTATGAGAGTTCTACAAATATCCCTAATACACGTTGGGGGAGTGTTGTTCATGCTATCAACACTCTGACTTGAACTAGAGAGGGCACTAGTTCTGAGATTTTCTTAGGAAAAACCTAGAATACTCTAAAACTCACGTAAATTAAATCAGAGACTCTGTAAGACAACTTATCAAAGATGAAAACATGTAAGGAAAAATTTAAATCAACAAACGAGATCTAAAGATATACTATAGGCAAGAAAGAGCCAAGGAAGGAACCAAAACTAAAAATTTGATCCCCGTTGGAGTGGCCAATTTATGTTACAGAATAATTCCCCTGTGAATAAGTGAATCTTCCCTTGGAGTATAGGCCCCTCTACCAATACAAAAAACTACCTTTAGACACTACCATTCCTATAGATTAATCATGTCCATCGAAAAAGAGAGAAGGAGAGATAGTATGATGTACCTCACTTTTGATGTTTGTCCACGCTGCTCCAATCTACAATTCTGAACAGTACCTGCAATGGCTGACAAGAGACAAACAACTATCTCCTACTCTAATGTATTAGACAAAACCAATATATCTATGAAATATTAAAAAAAGCATAGACAAGTACAAATAGACACATACTATAAGGAAATAGGCCAATTATATTGATGAGAAATGTAAAGAGACACTTACAATATTTAGATGACGTTGCAGTAGCCTCCCCAAGTCCTCCTAGTCCAAGGCAGGAATACCTATTCCCGGGATATAAATGACTGGAAGTATGGCCACCAATAAATACATTGCAGATCCATTATGATATTGACTTAGGGTATGGCCACCAGAGATACAATGCGGATCCATACTTCTATGACATGAACTAATCGTAGCCACGTAAAATACACAGTGGAGCTACGAGATGATAAAACATAGCCACATACCAATATAACATGGATCTATGTGAGAGCATAAGTATCAGCATGCTCAAATTTCTTCCTTTGCAGCTTGGGTAAAGAAGAAAGAAGAATGAATACTCAACCTAGGGTCTTCATTCCAATCCCGAAGTGGTATGAATATAACCATGTGAATAGATGTTTTTATTTCAAACATGGTAGAAACCACTTGATTACCAGTCATTGAGATAAACCATTACCAAGTATGAGGGAAATCACCAATGATGTCAATGTATCCAAAGGTACACTAGTACATTACAGGGAATGTGAATACATGATATGAGGTCGAACATTTGGAGAAATAATACGATCAGAGGTTAATGATGTAAAACTACTGTCGGAAGCGGGAATACACACCATTGAGGCATCCAAGTTCCAAGGTACTAACTATTTTCTAAGTGTAATTCTCAGATGATGTGTTGAGTTTGACAGGAAAATCTTCATTGAAGGAGGGTCTTGATGTATCCCCCATCATCGACCTGAAATTGACACATGAAAGTGATAAAATATAGTAGATGAACATAGACTGACACGGGTGTGGAAACTGGTAATTTTTTATATGGTTGACTCTCGAGGAAGATACTTCCCTTGAACATTGAGGCATGACATGATACTTGGAAACATAAACATAGAGTGGACCGAAACATAATGCAATGAGTGTTGAAGCATTCTTTGGATGGCTCAAAATAGGTGAAAAACTCATGGGATTGGTTTAGTGCAGGGGTTTAGCGGATTATCTAAGTGTTCAGTGTGAATTTTAAAAACCATTTCATGTTCAAGGGAGACTTCAAGATATTTTTACAAAAGTTTTCAAGAAACTTGATCCACTTCCTTCAATTTTATCCCCCATCCAAATAAATGACTACCTATTTTTAATTTAACGAGCTCAAGCAGGGTGACACATGATCGATATAACTCACCTTGGGTAAGTTCTTGTTTCTATTCCTTTGTTTAATGAACTAGAATAAGTAAGGGTTCATCCCCATATGGGTCCTTCAATGTCTAGTTTAACGAGTCCAGAGAAATAAAACTCAGTAGCTTTTCATGTTTAGAGAGTTTGAAAAGAAATTAAAGGCGACTCCAGGATTGTTCTTTTTCATAATTTTAGTCTTCGAGGTCCTAAAAAGAGATACACTATTACTCGGAAGACTCCCTTTCGAACCTTTTAACAAGTGTTAAATGAAGCAAGATCACTCGACAATCTTGTCATGTTTAGAGAGTCTAAACAGAGATTAAAGGACACTCCAAGGGGTTCCTTTTTTGTATAACCTTTATGAGTCCGAAAAAATGATAAAAGTATACTCGGTCACATTCTCATGTATTTATGAGCATGAGAAAGAACAAAGACTAATCTCGGTAACTTATTCTCATGTATTTATGAGCACGAGAAAGAACAAAGACTAAGCTCATGCTAGAAAAATACTACTGCATTACTAATCCAGATTTTATGAGCAGAAAAAAATGAATAAATATTATTAAAATATGCTTAACACAGAATAACAGAGATACAGTAAAACTTGTTTTCTATTCAATAAGGAAATAAGTTGAAACTGTAAAATGCAGCGGAAAACAAGCTTGTTGGAATGGTGGCGCCTTATCTCTGAGAAGAGATGTGATGGCTATGCTCATTCGCCAGAAGATCATTACAATGAGGCTCTAAAGACCTTTTTACAATAAACAGGAATGTCAAAAACCCTAGACAGCCAAAAACCTAACCCTAGGAGATGAAGCGCCAAAAGTCACGTGGGCCCCATTTGGGTAAGTTAGTACATCAAGTTCATGGGGTCGTAACTTTTGTGTACGATCTCCATTTTAGGCGCACAATACCCCTTGGAAAGGTATCGTAGAGGAGATTCATTTTGGGGGCTCAATTAGAACCTTAGACTCTCATTGAGAAGCTCGATCCCAAAAAACCTTCATTTAAGCCCTCAAAATGGCTCCGAAAGTTAAAACTGCTAAAAATAGTAAATTACAAAAATTGCCAGAAAACTGTTTTGAGTGAGTTGGAAAATGTGGGTAGCCACAGCCATCGATATGCAGCTAGATCAATCCTCCCTCCTTAGGAATAAATGGTCTCCATTGCATTGAGCCCCCCATTAGATGAGGAAATTTCTGCTACATTTGGCCCCAGGTGAGGCACTTTCTTTGGTGCAAGAGCTTCCCTACTTTGATGACTCGATAAAGTTGGATCCTTTGCTGTCGAGTGCCTTTGATATGTGTGTCCATAATAAGATCACTGGATTCTTGTTGCATGTAGTCAAGGTTGAGCTCTTTTGGTGTCAACTTCTCTTCTATTTGTGAGGTGTCCAATAATGGTGGGAAATATGGCTGAAGGAGAGCCACGTTGAATACTGGGTGTAGGCCAAGGAAAGGGGGAATGTTGAGCTCAAAATAATTTTCACCCACAATGTTGGTGATGGTTTACGACCCATAACAAAGTAGGAGAAGATTCTAATGGGGCCCTGTAAGATTTTCTTTCTGCAAGTGGAACCAAACTTTGTCTCCCACCTAAAACTTATGTGGCACCCGATGTTGATCATGGTGTTGCTTGTACTTGGAATTAGACTTCTATAGAATATCCTGAACTTGTTGGTGGATGTGTTGGATATGCTCAATGAACCGGGTGGCTTTGTCAGCTTCTAGTGGAACAGGGGACGAGTCGACCAAGGTGGCTACCAGGGGTAGTGCAAAATCCATGGGGCCCAATGGTTGGAATCCCAACTCCACCTGAAAGGGGTTGTGGCCAGTTGAGCTATGAAGGGCTCAATTGTAGCTATGCTGGAAATAGGGAAGACTCTCATCCCATTTGTGGGGTTTTATTTAATTGTACATGCAAAGGATATGTATGATCATCATATTGATGACCTCAGTTTTTCCATCTATCTGGGGGTGGAAGGCTGTGTATTTGGTGAGCTTGGTATCCAACAGTGACCATAGGCTCAACTAGAATGTGGTGAGGAACCAAATGTCATGGTCTAAGATAATGGTTTTTGGGATCCCAAAATGTACCCATACTCGTTCAAAGAAGAGTTTGGTAGTGTCTTCTGCTATGATTTTCTTCTTGGATGTGGCTAGAATTATCATCTTGGAAAAACGATCAACAACCACAAAAACACAGTCATTTAAATTCTTGGTGGATGGGAGGCCCGAAATGTATTCCATTGAGATGGATTACCACATCCTGTCAGAAGTAGGAAGAGGGGTGTATAATCTCGATTTCTTAGTGCTCAGTTTGGAAATAGCATAGGAGGTGCAAGACCTAATATACTTTCTGACATCCTGTCAAATTTTCTGCCAATAGAAATGTTTCTGCAGCACTTCCACTGTCTTTTCGATGACAAAGTGTCTTGCCACCCGACTGTAGTAAGATTCCCCAATCCGCTTCGTGTGATCACTTTATGAAACACAGAGATGGCCCAAATGGCACAACAACCCATCTTGAAGATGGAAATTAGTGACCACTGATTTGGTGCCCAACATTTGGTAGGTGGTGGATAAGTCAAGGTCTATCTCATAGAGGTGGGGCCATCCAGTGGTCTCATGGCTACAAGAATCCATCACTGCGGTGAGTGTCGCCACTGGATGTCAGATGTGGCAATAAAGAACTTGGTTGGTACTTCCTATTTAATACTTGATGTGGAGGTGGAACTGTTGTAATTATGTGGAAAAATTCTAATGGTGGTCATTCTGCAATTTTCCTTAGGTCTACATGAGTTGTAGTGGCTTTTGATCAGTGTGGATGACTATTTCTTGCCCAAGAATGTAATGTATCCATTGGCTGTAGGCTTTCACAATGGAGTACATTTATTTTTCATGTGAGTGTTGAGTGAGAATGAAGCCCATAACATAGTCTGAAGCATCTGTCTCGATCCAAAAGGGCTGTTGCAGGTCTGGTAATGAAAGTATTGGGGATGAGCATAAACTCTTCTTCAAGTCATCGAAGGCTTGTTATTGGGACAGGCCCCACAAAAATGTTTCCTTAGCTCCACCCGTGGTTACTTGGCTAAGGTCCCATGCGATATGAGAGAATCCCAACACGAACCTGCGATAGAAATTGGTGAGGCCTAAAAAGATATAAATTTCAGTGAGTGTGGTTGGGGCTGGCCCGTAACACATGACCTAGATCTTGGCTGGATCCACATGCACACCATGTCGATCAATGATGTATCTTAAGTAATGGACCATGTCCATGCTGAAGGATCGTTTTTTCAAGTTTGATATAATTTGTGTTGTCGTAGGGTGTGTAGAACCTGTTGAATATGCTACAAGTGTTCCACCCAAGTCTTGATGTAGATGAGGATGTCATCTAGATACACCACTACAAAAGTATTGGTGAAAGGTCATAGGATATCGTCCATCATCCTCATAAAATTTGTTGGAGCATTTGTCAAACCAAATGGCATGACCAATCGTTCAAAAAGACCTTCTTTTTACTTGAAGGTGGTCTTCTATACATCTCTTTGTTCTATTGGGATCTGGCGGTATCTAGAATTCAGATCAATATTAATGAATTATTTGGCCCCCATGAGCTTATCAAGGAGTTCGTCGATTCGGGGAATCAGGTACCAGTTTGGGATTGTGATTTTTTTCAAGGTCCGGTAATCAATGTAGAGTCGCCAGGTCTCATCTTTCTTCTGCACCAACATGATTGGAATCCCATGTAGATGTGTTGAGCCTGCACAAAATAGATCTAGCTAAACAATAATGCACACATTTGCAAAGAGAATTGGAGAAAGAAGAAGAAGGAGAGAAATAATGGAAGAATTCTCATTAACCGTTGTGAATAATGAATAATTTACACATTATATACTATGTATAACTCAGTGATTTCTACTGGAGGATAACCAATGCACCATAGTGGTGGTCTAGAGTGATCTTGACACACATCAACAGTTAGGAGAGTGAACTGACACCTAGTCTAGTCTCTCAGGAAATTATGGGAGTGAACTGCCACCTAGTTGAGTTAACTAGTCAACTAGTCTTCAGTTAACTAACTGAATAGAGAGTAGTGAGGAGTTAACTTAGGTAAGCAAGGCTAATGTGCCACTTTGGTGATGATACCAAGGCAAGGGAGAATTAGCATGGTGATGATCCCAATGTTCCATGGTGACAAAACCAATGGAACATCTAAACTCAACTCAACGAGTCAAACTGAAGTGTGAACTAAAAGAGAATATTCTCTAGGTGGAATATTCTCCCCTAAATTATAGGAGTCTGGATAATGACTAATTATAACTAATAAACAAGGAAAAACCTTAGTAAAAAGAAATCATAGGTGTGTGTGAAGTAACTCCAACAACCCCCCTGAACATCACTATGGTGAAAATAAAGATTGGGTCCCGAAAATGAGGCCATGTTAGTCACCCAAGTTCAAAAGATACACTAGAAATAAAGTGAGTAAAGAGGGAAAACCTCATGGGAAACCCCCCCCNNNAATGTGTACTTCACTCCAAGATGACTTCGTAGAGAATGGAACTTCTACTCAGTGAAGGTCTTGGTGAATATGTCTGTCGTCTGTTCTTCTAAAGGACAGAACTGTAAGTCGATGATCCCCTCATGTACTAAGTCCCAGAAGTAGTGCATGTGGATCTCTATGTTCTTCATTCACTGCCTCTGAATTGGATCTCTACATAACTTCAGAGTGCTCTGTTTTTCACACCAGATGACGATCGAACGATGAAACTGAATGCCAAAATCAATGAGAAAATGTTGTAGCCACATAGCCTGAATGGTTATGTTAACTACCCCTCTGTACTCTTCCTCGACATAAGATAGAGAAATGGCAGCTTGCTTCTTGCTCGACCAACAGATAGGCCTGAAACCAAGACTAAGTGAGTAACCAGATGTGGACTTGCGATCAATGTTATCACCAACCCAGTCAAAATCAATAAACTCGATGAGATCTAATGTAGAGTCTGCTTCATAATGAATCCCAAAGGTGATGGTGCCCTGTACGTATCGAAGGATACACTTTGCAACTTTCCAATGTAGCTCGTGCAGATCCTGTATGAACCTAGAAACTGCGCCAATTGCATATGCAAGGTCTGGTCTGGAGTGCATGAGATACAAAAATCTCCCCACTAGTTGTTTGTATAGTGTGTTTTCAATGAGTGGAGTCTCCCTGCCATCCTCAAGTTTGACTACTGAAGGAAAGGAGTCAAAGCAAACTTACAGTCTATCATGTGAAATTTCTCAAGGAGATCTTGTGCATACTTGGCCTAAGACAGTTTGATGCCTGATCCATCCTGACTGATCTCGAGTCCAAGTAAGAAGTGTAGCGGACCCATGTCTCGAGTGAATATGTCTTCATGCGGCTGCTGAGGTACATGCGAGACACTTTCCTCGAATTGGACACTATGCTCAATGATGAGCCAGTCTGAAAAAAGATAAATAAGAAGATATCCCTTCCCACCATTGGGGTATCAAACAAAAATGCACTCATTTCTCTATGGATCAAGTTCCTTCCTCTTTTTAGAGGGAAACTGGGCCCATGCATGTGAACCAAAAATGCAAAAATGGGCCACTTATGGTTTGAGGCCGCTCCAAGCCTCATAGGGGGTCTTATCCTTGACAGATCTATGAGGAGATATGCTTTAGATGTATGTTGCACAATTAATATCTTTGGCCCATAGTCTCTGTGGTAGTGACTTTGCATGCAACATGAAAGATGCCATCTCCTTTAGAGATCTCTTTTTCCACTCAACAACTTCATTTTTTTATGGAGTATAGGGAACTGTGTGCTACAATTGGATCCCTACCTTATAAAAAAAATCATGGATCTCATGATTTACATACTCTCCCCTATTATCAGTTTGGAGGACTTTGATCTTCTTTTCAGACTGTGTCTCAACCAAGGCTTTGAAATATTTGAGGTGTTGAAAGACCTCAGATTTTTTCCTGAGAAAGTAGATCCATGTAAAATGTGAGAAATCATCAACAAAATTGACAACAAACCTCGCTTTGTTGATCGATGGATGCGGAAAGGGACCCATAAGGTCACTGTGGATCAGATCTAAAGGTGCAAAGGCTCTCTGAGACTTTCCCTTGTCAAATTTCTCTTGAGGGTGTTTCTCGAGAACACATCCCTCACACACTCCCTTGGATAAATGGATGTCTAGTAGACCATCAACCAATACATGTTTGTTAAGCTGTTGCATGTATCTAAAATTCAAATGTCCAAACCTTTCGTGCCATATCCTACTACTTTCATCAGCATGAGTAAGTAGTAAAGAAGAACCACGTTCAATGAATTCAGAAAATATATACAATATAGACTGATGATTTACCTCACCGGTAGAAACCCTGGAGTTGGTTTGCATGTTTAGATGTTCATGGAATTTGGTGTGAATATGACTTTATTTCCAGTGTTGGAATTCGTCATCTGATACATAGAGAGAAGGTTGACAAAAATATTGGGAACATGCAACACAATCTCAAAGCTTCCGTTGGTGAGTTCAATCCTTCCTTTACTGGTGACTTCGATAGAAGAGTTGTCCCCCATTAGAATAGGAGGACCTTTGCATGAATCCAAAGAAGAATATACTTCTTTTCAAGAAGCCATGTGATGTGACTCTCCTAAATCTACGATCCAAGCATCAGGAGAGGATTTGATGGCAATCAAGGCATGGATAGAATTTCCTTTATTGGAATTCAGATATTCGGGCTTCTTCTTCTTGGCACCCTCGGGGATGCGATCTCCAAGGCTGTTTTTCTAAAGTATTTGAGATATCATATCGATTTGTTTTTTCATGCATGCAGATTCCGAATGGAATCCTTTGTGACAATACGTGCATTTATCTTCTTTCCTTTTCTTTTCTGCTTTGGATCCATAGGCATCGGTGAAGGGTTTTGTGTACCCTTCCTTCTTCAAATGTGCATGAGATTTTTGTTTATCTTTAGATTTAGATTTCTGATATTTTTGGCTTCCATCATGCACATTGAGTGCATACACCCTTGGGTCTTTGATTGTGCTCGTGTTGTTGAGATTGGTTTGCTCTTGTGTCAGGGATTCGATAAAGTCCTCAAGAGAAGGCATCTTTGAGGTGGCTCCATATGCGAATCTAACAGTATGGAATGAAGATACAAATATAGAAAATTCAGGACCAAGCTTATAGAGAATGGTGAGAACAATTTGTTTCTCCTCTGTCGATTTATCAACCCCTCAAGCTTTAAGTTGCGATAGTAAATCCTTGAATTTTATAAAGAAATATTGGATATTGTCGAAGATTTTTGGATCCAATGTGAGTAGCTCCACCTCTAGCATGTGTCTCCTCATCTCATTATGTTTTCCAAATATCCCTTCTAGGGTTTTCCCGGCTTCATTGGGAGTCTTACAGGAAGATATGTGAAAAAGGAGATCGGGAGAAATAAGACTACAAATTGTTCCGAGTGCCTCATCCATGCGATTTAAGTACTTGGATTTTTCTATGGATGATGTTGGTTTTGTATCTATATTCAAGCTTAACATGTACAACCCTATAGTTTGTATATGTATGGATATTTTATCCTTCCATGAAAAATAGTTGTAAGGTGTAAGAATGAATTCTTTTTGGAATTCCATCTTTCTGTTGTCTTCAATCTTTTGTACCTGCAAAAAATTTTGGTATATCTTTTTCTTAGCAGTCTGTCATCTCTGATACCATGTAAATGTGTTGAACCTACAAATAATATATCTATATAAAAAATAATAAACACATTTGCAGAGAGAATTGGAGAAAGAAGAAGAAGGAGAGAAAGAACGGAAGAATTCTCATTAACCGTTGTGAATAATGAATAACTTACACATGATATACTTTGTATAACTTAATGAGTTCTACTGGAGGATAACCAATGCACCATAGTGGTGGTCTAGAGTGATCTGGACACACACCAATAGTTACGAGAGTGAAATTCCACCTAGTCTAGTCTCTCAGGAAGTTACGGGAATGAACTGCCACCTAGTTGAGTTAACTAGTCAACTAGTCTTCAGTTAACTGACTGAATAGAGAGTAGTGAGGAGTTAACTCAGGGAATCAAGGCTAATGTGCCACTATGGTGATGATACCAATGCAAGGTCAAATTATCATGGTGATGATCCTAATTTTGCATGGTGACAAAACCAATGCAGGATCTAAACTCAACTCAACTAGTCAAGTTGAAGTGTCAACTGAAAGAGAATATTATACAGGTGGAATATTCTCCCCTAAATTATAGGAGACTAGATAATGACTAATTATAACTAATAAATAAGGAAAAACCTTAGGAAAAATAAATCCTAGGTGTCTGTGAAGTAACTCCAACATCCCACAAGGCGATGAGCTAGGACGTATGTGATCCTTGTGGAGCAGTTCTTGGATTTGCCTCTTGATCTCTTGATTTTCTAACAGAGAATGGCGGTAGACTATACCATTGGGTAGCGGTGCACCTAGGGTCAAATCGATGGGATGCTTGACCTGGCAGTGCAAAGGTACCTCAGTAGTGTAGGAATTTCGATACAAATTAATGTATTCCTGCGATTCTCCTGATCTAACAATTTTCGCCACTTGTTCAATACATAATCGCTTCTACTATTATTATTG
>ML801047.1:45821-56992 GCA_009831015.1 Picea engelmannii
TTCATATAAGTATAGTTGTGATCCCCCTCTCACAAAGGGGTTACACATGATGTCACATTCAAGAGAGAAATGGTGATTATCCCTACAATACTCAACCATTCGTAGTAGTAAGAGCCTATATTGGTGGTTCTTCTTGAGGCTCAATTGTCTTCATTTGGTATTGGAGCTTTGTGAATTCTGAATTTGTTTGGGGTCCTCTAGAGTTTACCGATCGACTTCTCCTCAATTCTCTTGAAGAATTTTAGACTTGATATCTTTCCCATACATTTGGAATCGATTGTCGACTATACCCACTTAGAGGCTGACTACGAGTTGGTATCCTTAGTGGCCTATATATGTAGGGTTGATACACAAAGTGATAGTGAAGGGGAGTCTTTGTTGTACCTGGGTCAATCGTTGGTGAAACTCACACGGGCTCCTTGGAGGGTACAGCCACAGGTACGTCCATGTGAGAACTTGCACCAAGGTGTAATTTCATTAAGTAGGTTGCCAATGTAACTGATCCACTGTAATGATCCCAAGCCAATTTTTTCTCT
Source organism: Picea engelmannii (assembly GCA_009831015.1). Lineage (NCBI taxonomy): Eukaryota > Viridiplantae > Streptophyta > Pinopsida > Pinales > Pinaceae > Picea > Picea engelmannii. Next base: position 46,358 of record ML801047.1, read on the forward strand.
TGAGACCACTAACTACCTTAGTTGTGTTTGATGTGCATGTGAATTATTGAGTTGTCTAGTTATTAAGTGTGTTCATACAAGATTCATCCAACACATGAAAGATCACAATACATTCAAGATATAGAAACAGAAGAAAAGATTTGACCTTTTATTATAAGAAGCATGGAACCAATACAATAGAGGGTAGATCTGGAATAATCCTCAGATGGCCCAATAGATAATAAACATGAGCTACTACAAAATGCTCTGCCGATACAAAATAAGCCTCCAAAGACTGAATGAGAGATGAAGACAAATACAAGTAGATCTGAATGCCGATTCCTCAAGCTGGGAGATGCCACACTCCACTTGAAGGTTGAAACCCTCAATAAATCGACCCAACTGCAAGAAGACTCCAAATGATCCCAAACTCCGCCAACTGATAGATGTGGGTGATAGGAACACCCTCTTGAAATCTCAAGTCGAAAGGCTAAGGAAAACGCCTCCAAACTCTTAATCTTCTAATGAAGCTCCACCCTCCTGGATGCCTGGAACCCTAGGTTGTTCGGCCCTGATGAGAGAAGTCTCCAAATTCCCTGAAACTTCCCAAGAATGTAGATTAGGCTAAGAGAACCCCGTAGGAGAAGTTTCAGACTCAAATTCTAGATGAAGCTCTCTAGATCTAAGATTTAATAAATCATAGGATGTCCCTTTGCCTCCAAGTCATCCTAATTTGAAGCTAAAGATCTGATGGTGATAATTCTCTAGAAAAACCTCAAAATGATGGTTGGGCCCCTGCAAGTAAAACCCAAGTGTCGGAATGGACAAAGGCTCTCCTAATCAATTATATGAAAACCTTATCTAGAGGATGGTGTGCCCTTGCTAGAAACTCAAGAACAGTACGGCCCTACTACTTCCTGACTTGCTAGGTGGAAATATGTTGAGTGTAGAATGGTGTGGAGGATTCTTTCATACGCAAGACCAAGTTGTGGAACAAGGTGAGTGGGTATTTCACCACCGAGTCGCTCACAAGGGTTTGTACAACAAAACCCCGAAACTGTATGCTCAAGAGAAATAACAAGCAATATACCAAATCCAGAATGAATAGTAGGTGCGCCCCAACCTTCTATTTATACTTTTTCTTCTATTTGTTTCTTGAGTTAGATTAACTCCCAGGGTTAACTTCTATTCTTTTATTGAGTTATCTTTTACTCCTTTTAACCTTTTTCTTCAAGTCAACTTAAGAATATAACCTTAGTCTAGTTGACTTTCCCCCTCAGTGTGAGACTATGACCTAGTGGGGATGCCCAGGCCACTGAGTCTCCTCATCACATCTTTATCAAGAGGTGGGGGACATTACAGTCTCCCCTGCTTGAAATTGCTTTTCCTCGATAAATTCCAAACCTATTTCTCTTACCATGTGCTCCTTTTCCCATTTGGCATCCTCAATGGGTAAATCCTTCCATCTGATCAGGTACTCCTTGATGCTTTGGTTTTTGAGCCTCTTCTCTTGGACCTATAATATCTCCTCCAAAATAAAAACAAGCTATCCCTCCTCATCCATGGGAGGTAATACCTCAATGGGTCTGATGTGTTGGCTGAGGGATTTCTTAAGGTAGGAGACATGGAAGACATTGTGTATTTTGTTGCCCTGTGGAAGCTCCAGCTCATAAGCTACAACCCTTATTTTCCTGCTGACCCTGTAGGGCCCAAAGAAATGTGGTTTTTGTTTATCTTCTCTCTCCTTTTTATGTAAGCCTGCTTGTATGGTTGGAGCCTTAGGTAAACCAGGTCACCAACCTCAAAAGTACAATTAACTCTGTGCTTGTCTTCTTGGACCTTTTGTTGGTTCTGTGCTTTTTATAGATGATCCTTCAACTCCTTGAGAATATCTTGGCTCTACTATATCCAATCCTGTACCATAGGTTCCCTGTTGTCGCTGAAAGTAATCTCCCCAAAAGATAAAGGATCGTAGCCATGCAAGGCCCTGAATGGTGACATTCCTATGGACGTATGTTGGGTGGTGTTGTAGCAGTACTCTCCTAAGTGCAACCATCTAGCCCATGCTTTCTGTTGTCCTGCCACATAATTTCTAAGGTAGCCTTCCACCCACTTGTTGACTATCTCTGTCTGTTCATCCATCTGAGGGTGATAGTTGATGCTAGGGGTCAAAGACGTACCAACCAACCTAAATAATTCCTACCAGAATGTACTCATGAGCCTACTATCCCTGTCGCTAACAATGGTCTTGGGTAGGCCATGCAACCTGAAAATATCCCTAAAGAATAGTTCATCCAACTATGTGGCATTGAAGTCAATGGCTATGGCGAATAAGTGTGAAAACTTTGTCAACCTATCCACTACTACAAAAATGCAGTCCTTCCCTTGTGGATTTAGCAACCTGGTGATGAAATCCATGGATATGCTCTCCTGTTTGTGCTCTAGAATGGGTAAGGATTGTAGTAGTCCTGTTGGGTGCATGTGCTCATCTTTGTTCTCTTGACATGTAGTACACTCCTTGATGTGCTTAATCACATCCTCCTTGAGGCCCTTCCATGAGAAACTTTCTCTCACTTGTCTGTACGTCTTGTTGATCCCCTGATGTCCTGCCATTGGTGAGTCATGGTACATCTGCAATATCTTAGCCTTGAAGTCCGATTCAGGAACCAAAATTATTCAGTCCTTATAGTAGATGAGGTCATTCATAACCTTGAAATTATCATCTTGTACCTACCCATCCAATAGCTGGCATGCAAACTGATCCTTTGTATACTCCATCACCATATGGTCTTTCCAGTCAACTGATACCCCTGTCATGGAAAAGATGAATGGCTTCCTGGATAATGCATCAGCCACCACATTGTTCTTCCCTTTGAAAAATTCAATGTCGAAGTCGTAGGCCTGTATTCTTCTTACCCATTTCTGGTGCCTCTCATTCAAATCCTTCTACTCCAATAGATATTTGAGACTATTATGATCTGACTTGACCACAAACCAGGCACCTACCAAGTATTTCCGGAATTTGTCTAGTGCATGCATGATAGCCAACATTTTTTGTCATAAATGTTGTAGAGTAGCTTGGGACCCCTGAGTTTCTAACTCTCATAGGCAAGAGGGTGCCTCTTTTGCATCAGTATGGCACCTATTCCTTCCCTGGAGGCATCACACTCCAAGGTAAAAGGGAGGCTGAAATCTGGAAGGGCTAAGACTGAGCACATACTCTTCACTTCCTTCATCTTGTCCATCATTATTTGAGCCTCCTCGTCCCACTTGAAGGATCCTTTCATAGTCAAATCGGTCAAGGGTGCACACAGCTAAGAAAATCCTTTGACAAACTTCCTGTAATATGTGCACATGCCCAGAAATCCTCTCAATTTTATGAGTGTCTTAGGAGTAGGCCATTCCATGATGGCTTGTATTTTCTCTTGATGTACCTATACCCCCTTTACCTCGATGATGTGTCCTAAATAGAGGACCTCTGTCATTCCAAACTCGCATTTGGACTCCTTAGCATATAGTGATTGTTCCTCCATGATTGATAAAATCAGATCCACATGCCTGAGATGCTCCTCCCACATCTTGTTGTAGATAAGCAAGTCATCAAAAAATACCAACATGTGCTTCCTCAGTTGTTTGTTGAACACATGGTTCATACATGATTGGAACATAGCAGGGGCATTGGTTAACCCAAAGGGCATCACCAAATAATCATAATGGTCGTAATGACATATGAAAGATATTCTTGAGATGTCTTCCTCCCTCATATTGATCTGATGATAACCAGAACGAAGGTCAATCTTAGTGAAGTATATGGCCCCATGCAATTCGTCCAACAGTTCATCAATCCTTGGTATCAGGTGCCTACTTTTGATGGTATTTTTATTCAAGGCCCTGAATTCAATGCACATCCTCATAGTGCCATCTTTCTTCTTCACCAGCACTATTGAAGAATCAAAAGGGCTAGTGCTAGGCCTGATGTGCCCCATGTCCAGAAGTTCCTTGATGGCCTTCTCTATCTCATCTTTGTACTTCTTGGGATGTATGTATGGTGTGGTAATGAATGGTTTGGCCCCTTCCTCTAGCTCAATAATGTGCTCAAACCCCCTATCTGGTGGTACCCCTAAAGGAATAGGGCCAAACACCTTGTGGTGCCTGTCAAGGATTTCTTTGATCTTTGGGGTGTAGTGAACCTTGCCCTGCTCATCCATATGTGTTAATATCCCACATTATGTTGCATATACTATCTCATCTCTCCATAAGATAGACTCCATCCTCTTGGCCGAGACTACCTTTGTAGCATTCCCTTTCATGCCCCAAAGCACTACCTTTCGTCCACCCTCCTCTGTGAATGAAATTACCATGGTTTTGTACTTGGTGGTGATAGGCCCCAATGTGCTGAGCCACTGAAATCTAAGGATGATGTTGGTATCTGGAAGGTCCATGATATAGACGTCCTGTATCAGCTCATGCCTACCCAAGGTAAGCTTCATACTTGGAATGTATATGTCGCAGGGCATAGTGCCTCCACCTACTACCTCCATTTTGAATCCTTAAAATTCTACTGTGGGTATGTGCATTTTTTTCAATAATGTTGAATAAATGAAGTTGTGGGAAGCTCCTCCATCAATCAAAACCAAAACCCTCTATCCCTACAAGACCCCCCTCATTCGGAAGGTGTTATACTTGGGAACTCCACTGATAGATGCCAAAGTGGCCATACCGTCCCGTCCTGTGATCTGCTCCTCTTATGTCTCAATGGATTTGGCCTACATGTTATGTATCTGGCCACTCTCTTCTTCCTCCTCGATGTCTGAAGTGACCTCAATGTAGTGCACTTGACCATGGCCCATGCATTTGTGTGTTGGGTTCCATGGTTCCTTGCAAGTGAAGAAAAGTTTCTTCCTTCTCAAATCCCTCCTGGTGTTCTCATCCACTCTGCCATAGCCCTTGTCAAAACCCCTTGGTTCACATCCTCCCTATTTCATTAGAGGCATTTAATCTCTTCTATCATTGTTAAGAGGTGGTCTAGGTATGAATTTTGGCTTAGCATCTAGTCCCAAATCCCTTGTCTTCCAGATAACCTCCTGTAGGTTGGTAGGTTTGAAAGCCTTTACCCAACCCTTCAAGGGTTCCATCAACCCCTCAGTGAAGATAATCATGAGTCTAGTTGGAGAAATGTCTTGCACCATTACTGCCAACCTCTAAAATTCCTCAATATACATCTCAACTATGCCAGTTTGTTTGAGCTATGTGAGTTCCCAGAAGTGTAGCTCAAGATCCCCTTGATCAAACCTATCAATGAGTCTTTGAGTAAATTCTGGGTAGTATACTATTTGATTGTCGCCTAATGTGGTGAGTCCATGATACCACCAATCACAAGCCTTTCCATCTAAGTACATAGTGGAAAACCTAATGGCTTCCATCTCTCTCATGGGGTTAAGCTACAGGTAGGTATCTAGCTTTTGCACCCAAGCTTGTGTTGTCATCTTGGCTATACCATCAAAGTATGGAATCTCTATCTTCCCTACTTTTCGTTCAAACTCAAAACTCCCCCTGTGGTTTGACCTAGGTTGATTTATGAACTTGATTTGGAAATACTGTTCCAGGGACATCTGCCTTTCAATATTCATATCCAAACTGTAGTACTCCTTGGTACATCTCATCATTTGTTCAACAAATTCATACACCTGTTCCTGTTTCCCTTTCTCATCTGTGAATGTGGGAATGTATGGCCTCGGATTGGCCCTGCTACCCAAATGTCGGCCTAGATATTCATCTGTGAATGTGGGAATGTATGGCCTAGGGTTGACCCTGCTACCCATTTGACCATTAGACATGCCTCCTCCCTAACTTCCTTCAGATTTGGGAGCTTTGTCTGGGTTATATCTGATCTCACCATGGAATCCACTGGATCCACCAACCACCTTATTCCCATATGTTTTAGGGTCCTTCCCTTAATGGGTCATTTTCATCAAAAGATCAGTTATCCGAGATTGGTTCTGGTCAATCTTCTGCAGATTCTTGTCAACATTCTTCAAGGTTTCAGAAATTTCAGCCTGTGCCCTTCTGCTGGTTTCCTAGTGCTCATCTAAATGGTGGACTAATTTTCTCTCTATGAGGTTTATGGTCTACTGGAACTTGTCAAATTTGGTTGCCAACAAGGCCAAGCCTTGAGGCTCATGGTCATCCCCTGACCCTTCCATTTCGACCTTTGTTTCACTACTTGGTTTCTTTCTTCTACCCATAAAGATTCCACTGTACCTCTGCATGTGCTAATCTCTCCATAGGTTTGGAGGATCAGAGCTCTGATACCATTGTAATGATCCCAAGCCAATTTTTTCGCTTGAGACCACTAACTACCTCTATTGTGTTTGATGTTCAAGTGACTTATTGAGTTTTCTAGTTATTAAGTGTGTTCATACAAGATTCATCCAACACATGAAAGATCACAATACATTCAAGATATAGAAACACAAGGAAATATCTGACCTTTTATTATAAGAAGCATGGAACCAATACAATAGAGGGAAGATATGGAATAATTCTCAGATGGCCCAATAGATAAGAAATATGAGTTGCTACAAAATGCTCTACCGATACAAAATAAGCCTCCAAAGGCTGAATGAGAGATTAAGACCAATACAAGTAGATCTAAATTTTGATTCCTCAATATGGGAGATGCTATGCTCCACTAGAAGGATGAAACCCTCGATAACTCGGCCCAACTACAAGAAGACTCCAAACGAGCCCAAACTCTGCCAACTAATAGATCTGGGTGATAAGAACAGCCTCCTGAAATCTCAAGCCAAAAGGCTAAGGAAAACTCCTCCAAACTATGAATCTTCTAATGAAGTTGTGCCCTCCTAGATGCCTGGAAACCTAGGTAGTTCAACCCTAATGAGAGAAGTCTCCAAATTCCCTAAAACATCCCAGGAATGTATATCAGGCTAAGAGAACCTCGTAGGATAAGTTTCAGACTCAAATTCTAGATGAAGCTCTCTAGATCTGATATTTATTGAATCATAGGACATCCCTTTGCCTCCAAGTCGTCCCAATTTGAAGCTAAAGATCTGATGGTGATATTTCTCCAGAAAAACCCTCAAAATGATGGTCAGGACCCTACAAGTAAAACCCAAGTGTCAGAATGGACAAAGGCTCTCCTAATCAACTAGATCGAACCCTTCTATAGATGATGGTGCGCCCTTGCTGAAAACTCAAGAACAGTACGACCCTACTACTTCCTGACTCGCTAGGTGAAAATATGTTGAGTGTAGAATGGTGTGGAGGAGTCTTTCATCCCTGAGACCAAGTTGTGGAACAATGTGAGTGGGTATTTCACCACTGAGTTTCTCACAAGGGTTTGTACAACAAAACCCCTAAACTGTATGCTCAAGAGAAATAACAAACAATATACCAAATCCAGAATGAATAATAGGTGCGCCCCAGCCTTCTATTTATACTTTTTCTTCTATTCCTCTGTTGAGTTAGATTAACTCCTAGGGTTAACTTCTATTCTTTTATTGAGATATCTTTTACTCCTTTTAACCTTTTTCTTCAAGTCAACTTAAGAATATAACCTTAGTCTAGTTGACTTTCCCCCTCAGTGTGAGACTATGACCTAGCAGGGATGCCCAGGCCACTAAGTCTCCTCATAACCTCTTTATCAAGAGGTGGGGGACATTACATCCACCCACTCTATCCCATTCCCTTCCTATTTTTATCTCTCGATGTTGGATTTCATCACCAACTAGTGGTTTCATTGTGGGAAGGTTTGTTTTATTGTTTGCTTATTAGATTTGTAGCATGTGTTATTTTTTTTCCTTAGTGGACCTTAGGTTGAGTCAGTGTCAATGGAATCAATTCCTGGGAGTACCAATGAAGGAACCCCTTTTCCCAAGGAACCTTTCGCCTTTCCTTCTTTTGGAAATGTTGGTCCTCTATGTATTGCCACACTGAGTCTTCTAGGACTCACCATCGGGTTACCATTTTGGTTTTTCCCCACTCTAGTGATCTCAACTTTTCCTAGTGCTTTGAATGCACCTAATTATTTGTATGTAATTACAACACCCAAAAATAGACCTCATGTCGACCTTTTTCCTTCTTCACTCATTAGGTATCCTTCCATTTCACCTTCTTCAACTTGTGAAATCTCTAAAGAAACTAGATAGGTTGATAAGAAGAAAAATAAACGGAAGGAAAAGAAGAAGAATAATAAGAAAGAGACCAAGCCTCCAACCGCATCAAGTCATGTTGGATCCGGGAAACCAGATATTGGTAATTGTACTAGGAGTGTTGATAAAGTCGACAAGTCTAAAACGAGGAATCCCAAACCCAAATTCCCTTAAAGAATTTGTAAGGGTGACCACTTTTTGTGGGATTTATCTGGTCCCTCCAAGGTCTTAAAAATGCGGTCTTCCACATCATCAACCCCTATTGAACATGCTAGTGATATCCCATCAAATAGTGACTTTAAGGTGTTGGTTGTGGAGCCTGATTATCTTCCTGATTTAGAGGTATTTTACTTTCAGCCATGTTTATTCCCCATGAAGTATTTACACTCCAGAAGTATGTACACTCTTCCACGCAAGGGAGTGTAGGGGGGGGGTACTCCCTTTGCGGGGTCTGGGGAGGCTATCCCCCTGACTAGGGGGTTTGGGGGCAAGCGGGCCCCCAACAGAGGTTCGGGGGAAAAGCCCCCGAAGAAAAAATTGCCTTGTAAAAGTATATTGTAATTTCATTTTAAATATGGACTGTTCATTATAAGGTCGTAGATCTAACGATAGAGATTATGTTAGGGTTTTTTTCCCTAGAAGGCAACCCTCTTTTATGAGGGAAATGTATTGTGGCTATGTAGGTTGGTGAGTATTGTATTCTGAGAGAGGAGACTATGAGAGAAAGAAGAGGAAGTTACAACGGGTTTTGCTGTAGGTTGTATCCCTTCATTTTGCTGGATAATAATAAAAAAAGGACTTGAAAATTTATCTGGTGGACATAGCCCACACTGGGTGAACCATGTAAATCTATTTTTCTCTTGTATTGTGTATCTTCTGTGTTTTGTTTCCACATTTTCTTTATTTTATTGCTCCATGGTCCTGTTTTTCTAACAACTGGTATCAGAGCGTAAGGTAACTCACAAGAAAAGAGGGTTCCTGGTTCGAGTGGGAGCAATGTCGGAAGATGGAAAGTTTAGGGTCAAGAAATTTAACGGCCAAAAATACCAATTATGGAAGATGCAGACGGAAGATTATTTATATCAGAAGGATCTATTCCTACCATTGAGCAGAGTAGCGAAGAATCTGGTGGCCATGAAGGATGAAGAATGGGAGATTCTTGACAGAAAGGCTCTAGGAATGATACGGCTAAGCCTGGCAGCGTCGGTGGCTTTCAATATCTCAAAAGAAAAGACAACGAAGGGTTTGATGGATGCATTGGCCAAATTGTATGAAAAACCCTCGGTGTCCAATAAGGTATTTCTAATGAAGAGATTATTTAATATGAAGATGTCGGAAGGTGAGTCTATTGTAGATCATTTAAATGAATTTAATATAGTTACTAATCAACTAAGTTCTGTAAAAGTGGACTTTGATGATGAGGTTAGGGCTCTTCTAATATTGTGCTCATTGCTAGAAAGATGGAATGGCTTGGTCATGGCTGTAAGTAACTTTGTCTCTGGTTCAAATACTTTAAAATTTTATGATGTTGTTTTTGTTATACTTAGTGAGGAAATGCGACGGAAAAGCACAGGTGAGACATCATGTAATGCATTGAACATGGAGAACAAGGGAAGACAAAAGGATAGAGGAAAGGGCTCAGGGAACCGTGGGAATTCTAGGAAGGGAAGATCCAAATCCAGACTTGGAAAGATAGAGTGCTAGAATTGTGGGAAGAAAGGACATCTAAAGAAAGACTGCAGAGCTCCAAAAAAACAAACAGATGGACAACAAGAGAGAAATCAGGAAGCAAATGTAACAAGTGATGTGTTACAAGATGCTTTGATTCTTTTTGTAGATAATATTTATGAATCTTGGGTAGTAGATTTAGGGGATTCATTTCATGCCACACCCCATAGGAAACATTTTCTAGATTGTGTTCAAGGTGATTATGGACAGGTTCATTTGGGTGATGATGCACCATGAAAAATTGTTGGAACGAGAAAGGTAAAAATAAAGCAACGCAATGGAAACCAATGGTTGTTGAAAGAGGTAAGACATATTCCAGATTTAAGAAAAAATCTAATTTCAACAGGGCAGTTGGGAAGTGAAGGTTGTATATCCATATTTATAGATAAGACGTGGAAGTTCATCAAAGGATCATTGGTGATAGCGAAAGGAGACAAGGTAGGTACATTGTATTTATGTACTGGTAATACTGACTCTTCTATATCTTTAGCTTCTATAGGAGTGGATACAACACTGTGGCATCCTAGGTTGGGACACATGAGCGAGAAGGGTATGCAGATACTTCACAAAAGAAATTTTCTGCTAGATCTTAAACAAATTGATTTGGACTTCTATGAGCATTGTGTTTATGGAAAACAAAAGAGAGTCAGATTTCTCAGAGTCAGAAAAGAAAAGAAGAATGAAAGGTTAGAGCTTGTGCATACAGATGTATGGGGACCAAATCAGGTATCATCTCTTGGTGGCTCTCATTATTATG
>ML801047.1:57092-80964 GCA_009831015.1 Picea engelmannii
CAATAATAATAGTAGAAGCGATTATGTATTGAACAAGTGGCGAAAATTGTTAGATCAGGAGAATCGCAGGAATACATTAATTTGTATCGAAATTCCTACACTACTGAGGTACCTTTGCACTGCCAGGTCAAGCATCCCATCGATTTGACCCTAGGTGCACCGCTACCCAATGGTATAGTCTACCGCCATTCTCTGTTAGAAAATCAAGAGATCAAGAGGCAAATCCAAGAACTGCTCCACAAGGATCACATACGTCCTAGCTCATCGCCTTGTGGGATGTTGGAGTTACTTCACAGACACCTAGGATTTATTTTTCCTAAGGTTTTTCCTTATTTATTAGTTATAATTAGTCATTATCTAGTCTCCTATAATTTAGGGGAGAATATTCCACCTGTATAATATTCTCTTTCAGTTGACACTTCAACTTGACTAGTTGAGTTGAGTTTAGATCCTGCATTGGTTTTGTCACCATGCAAAATTAGGATCATCACCATGATAATTTGACCTTGCATTGGTATCATCACCATAGTGGCACATTAGCCTTGATTCCCTGAGTTAACTCCTCACTACTCTCTATTCAGTCAGTTAACTGAAGACTAGTTGACTAGTTAACTCAACTAGGTGGCAGTTCATTCCCGTAACTTCCTGAGAGACTAGACTAGGTGGAATTTCACTCTCGTAACTATTGGTGTGTGTCCAGATCACTCTAGACCACCACTATGGTGCATTGGTTATCCTCCAGTAGAACTCATTAAGTTATACAAAGTATATCATGTGTAAGTTATTCATTATTCACAACGGTTAATGAGAATTCTTCCGTTCTTTCTCTCCTTCTTCTTCTTTCTCCAATTCTCTCTGCAAATGTGTTTATTATTTTTTATATAGATATATTATTTGTAGGTTCAACACATTTACATGGTATCAGAGATGACAGACTGCTAAGAAAAAGATATACCAAAATTTTTTGCAGGTACAAAAGATTGAAGACAACAGAAAGATGGAATTCCAAAAAGAATTCATTCTTACACCTTACAACTATTTTTCATGGAAGGATAAAATATCCATACATATACAAACTATAGGGTTGTACATGTTAAGCTTGAATATAGATACAAAACCAACATCATCCATAGAAAAATCCAAGTACTTAAATCGCATGGATGAGGCACTCGGAACAATTTGTAGTCTTATTTCTCCCGATCTCCTTTTTCACATATCTTCCTGTAAGACTCCCAATGAAGCCGGGAAAACCCTAGAAGGGATATTTGGAAAACATAATGAGATGAGGAGACACATGCTAGAGGTGGAGCTACTCACATTGGATCCAAAAATCTTCGACAATATCCAATATTTCTTTATAAAATTCAAGGATTTACTATCGCAACTTAAAGCTTGAGGGGTTGATAAATCGACAGAGGAGAAACAAATTGTTCTCACCATTCTCTATAAGCTTGGTCCTGAATTTTCTATATTTGTATCTTCATTCCATACTGTTAGATTCGCATATGGAGCCACCTCAAAGATGCCTTCTCTTGAGGACTTTATCGAATCCCTGACACAAGAGCAAACCAATCTCAACAACACGAGCACAATCAAAGACCCAAGGGTGTATGCACTCAATGTGCATGATGGAAGCCAAAAATATCAGAAATCTAAATCTAAAGATAAACAAAAATCTCATGCACATTTGAAGAAGGAAGGGTACACAAAACCCTTCACCGATGCCTATGGATCCAAAGCAGAAAAGAAAAGGAAAGAAGATAAATGCACGTATTGTCACAAAGGATTCCATTCGGAATCTGCATGCATGAAAAAACAAATCGATATGATATCTCAAATACTTTAGAAAAACAGCCTTGGAGATCGCATCCCCGAGGGTGCCAAGAAGAAGAAGCCCGAATATCTGAATTCCAATAAAGGAAATTCTATCCATGCCTTGATTGCCATCAAATCCTCTCCTGATGCTTGGATCGTAGATTTAGGAGAGTCACATCACATGGCTTCTTGAAAAGAAGTATATTCTTCTTTGGATTCATGCAAAGGTCCTCCTATTCTAATGGGGGACAACTCTTCTATCGAAGTCACCAGTAAAGGAAGGATTGAACTCACCAACGGAAGCTTTGAGATTGTGTTGCATGTTCCCAATATTTTTGTCAACCTTCTCTCTATGTATCAGATGACGAATTCCAACACTGGAAATAAAGTCATATTCACACCAAATTCCATGAACATCTAAACATGCAAACCAACTCCAGGGTTTCTACCGGTGAGGTAAATCATCAGTCTATATTGTATATATTTTCTGAATTCATTGAACCTGGTTCTTCTTTACTGCTTACTCATGCTGATGAAAGTAGTAGGATATGGCACGAAAGGTTTGGACATTTGAATTTTAGATACATGCAGCAGCTTAACAAGCACGTATTGGTTGATGGTCTACTAGACATCCATTTATCCAAGGGAGTGTGTGAGGGATGTGTTCTCGGGAAACACCCTCAAGAGAAATTTGACAAGGGAAAGTCTCAGAGAGCCTTTGCACCTTTAGATCTGATCCACAGTGACCTTATGGGTCCCTTTCCGCATCCATCGATCAACAAAGTGAGGTTTGTTGTCAATTTTGTTGATGATTTCTCACATTTTACATGGATCTACTTTCTCAGGAAAAAATCTGAGGTCTTTCAACACCTCAAAGATTTCAAAGCCTTGGTTGAGACACAGTCTGAAAAGAAGATCAAAGTCCTCTAAAATGATAATAGGGGAGAGTATGTAAATCATGAGATCCATGATTTTTTCCATAAGGTAGGGATCCAATTGTAGCACACAGTTCCCTATACTCCATAAAAAAATGGAATTGTTGAGTGGAAAAAGAGATCTCTAAAGGAGATGGCATCTTTCATGTTGCATGCAAAGTCACTACCACAGAGACTATGGGCCAAAGATATTAATTGTGCAACATACATCTAAAGCAGATCTCCTCATAGATCTGTCAAGGATAAGACCCCCTATGAGGCTTGAAGCGGCCTCAAACCATAAGTGGCCCATTTTTGCATTTTTGGTTCACATGCATGGGCCCAGTTTCCCTCTAAAAAGAGGAAGGAACTTGATCCATAGAGAACTGAGTGCATTTTTGTTTGATACCCCAATGGTGGGAAGGGATATCTTCTTATTTATCTTTTTTCAGACCAGCTCATCATTGAGCATAGTTTCCAATTCGAGGAAAGTGTCTCGCATGTACCTCAGCAGCCGCATGAAGACATATTCACTCTTCCACTTGTCCGAGATGATGTGCATGAACATGTTGAATCTTCTTTAGATGAGAGTTCTGATTCAAAGGAATCAGATGATTCAGATTTAGAGTCAGTACAGTTGGATGCAGATTCAGAGCATCCAGATGCAGTTGTAGAGCGAGAGCAGAGGCCCAAGTGGGCACAGACTACTCTTCAGGATGCAGGGGATCTCATTGGTGATCCAACTGATACTAGAAGGACTCAATCTGATTTTGAGGAGCCTCCTGTTGCACTCACTACCACTAAACCATTTCCCTCCAAGAATTTTTTCTTGGTTCAGTATTTAGATCCATAGTCTTATGGCGAGGCTGTTGGAAATCCCTTTTGGAAATCTACCATGCAGGAGGAGTACAACTCCCTCCTCGAGAACCAGACTTGGGATCTAGTTCCTCTTCCTTCTAGGAGGAAATTTGTCAGATGCAGATGGGTATACAGAACCACGAGCACAACAGATGGACAGATCAATAGATATAAAGCCAGGATTGTTTCCAAAGGCTTTCAGCAGGTTCATGGTATTGAATATGATGAGACCTTCGCTCTGGTAGCGAATATGGATTCCATATAATTGGCACTTTCCATTGCGGTAGCCAAGGGATGGGAAGTCCATCATATTGACGTGAAGAATTCATTTCTTCACGGTGATATCTCTAAGGACATATACATGGAGCAGCCCTAGGGATTTATGCAGGACTCATCTTTGGTCTTTTGACTGAAGAAGTCACTTTATGGCCTAAAGTAGGCTCTGAGAGCATGGTATGCCAAGATGGATTCCTACCTGTTGTCATAGAAATTTGTATGTTGTAAATTAGACATGAATGTCTACATGCTCAGGATGGTTGATTCACTTCTAATTTTGGTTCTGTATGTTGATGATTTGTTGATCACCAGGTGCTCGACTTCAACAATTGCTGCAGTCAAGAGGATTATACATGACAAGTTTTTGATGATGGACATGGGTCCACTACACTTCTTACTTGGACTCGAGATCAGTCGGGATGCATCAGGCATCAAACTGTCTCAGGCCAAGTATGCACAAGATCTCCTTGAGAAATTTCACATGATAGAATGTAAGTTTTCTTTGACTCCTTTCCTTCAGTATTCAAACTTGAGGATGGCAGGGAGACTCCACTCATTGAAAACACACTGTACAAACAACTAGTGGGGAGATTTTTGTATCTCACGCACTCCAGACCAGACCTTGCATATGCAATTGGCGCAGTTTCTAGGTTCATACAGGATCTGCACGAGCTACATTGGAAAGTTGCAAAGTGTATCCTTCGATACGTACAGGGCACCATCACCTTTGGGATTCATTATAAAGCAGACTCTACATTAGATCTCATCGAGTTTACTGATTTTGACTGGGTTGGTGATAGCATTGATCGCAAGTCCACATCTGGTTACTCACTTAGTCTTGGTTTCAGGCCTATCTGTTGGTCGAGCAAGAAGCAAGTTGCCATTTCTCTATCTTATGTAGAGGAAGAGTACAGAGGGGTAGTTAACATAACCATTCAGGCTATGTGGCTACAACATTTTCTCATTGATTTTGGCATTCAGTTTCATCGTTCGATCGTCATCTGGTGTGAAAAGCAGAGCACTCTGAAGTTATGTAGAGATCCAATTCAGAGGCAGTGAATGAAGAACATAGAGATCCACATGCACTACTTATGGGACTTAGTACATGAGGGGATCATCGACTTACAGTTCTGTCCTTTAGAAGAACATACGACAAACATATTCACCAAGACCTTCACTGAGTAGAAGTTCCATTCTCTACGAAGTCATCTTGGAGTGAAGTACACATTTTCCTAGCAACTCTAGCTCTCATTTTTACATACATTGTACCTTGAGGGGGGGGGTTTCCCATGAGGTTTTCCCTCTTTACTCACTTTATTTTTAGTGTATCTTTTGAACTTGGGTGACTAACATGGACTCATTTTTGGGACCCAATCTTTATTTTCACCATAGTGATGTTCAGGGGGGGTGTTGGAGTTACTTCACACACACCTATGATTTCTTTTTACTAAGGATTTTCCTTGTTTATTAGTTATAATTAGTCATTATCCAGACTCCTATAATTTAGGGGAGAATATTCCACCTAGAGAATATTCTCTTTTAGTTAACACTTCAGTTTGACTCGTTGAGTTGAGTTTAGATGTTCCATTGGTTTTGTCACCATGGAATATTGGGATCATCACCATGATAATTCTCCCTTGCCTTGGTATCATCACCAGAGTGGCACATTAGCCTTGCTTACCTAATTTAACTCCTCACTACTCTCTATTCAGTTAGTTAACTGAAGACTAGTTGACTAGTTAACTCAACTAGGTGGCAGTTCACTCCCATAATTTCCTAAGAGACTAGACTAGGTGTCAGTTCACTCTCCTAACTGTTGGTGTGTGTCGAGATCACTCTAGACCACCACTATGGTGCATTGGTTATCCTCCAGTAGAACTCACTGAGTTATACATAGTATATAATGTGTAAATTATTCATTATTCACAACGGTTAATGAGAATTCTTCCATTATTTCTCTCCTTCTTCTTCTTTCTCCAATTCTCTTTGCAAATGTGCGTATTATTGTTTAGCTAGATCTATTTTGTGTAGGCTAAACACATTTACATGGGATTCCAATCATGTTGGTGCAGAAGAAAGATGAGACCTGGCGACTCTGCATTGATTACCGGACCTTGAAAAAAATCACAATCCCAAACTGGTACCTGATTCCCCGAATCGACGAACTCCTTGATAAGCTCATGGGGGCCAAATAATTCATTAATATTGATCTGAATTCTAGCTACCGCCAGATCCCAATAGAACAAAGAGATGTATGGAATACCACCTTCAAGTAAAAAGAAGGTCTTTTTGAACGATTGGTCATGCCATTTGGTTTGACAAATGCTCCAACAACTTTTATGAGGATGATGGACGATATCCTATGACCTTTCACCAATACTTTTGTAGTGGTGTATCTAGATGACATCCTCATCTACATCAAGACTTGGGTGGAACACTTGTATCATATTCAACAGGTTCTACACACCCTACGACAACACAAATTATATCAAACTTGAAAAAACGATCCTTCAGCATGGACATGGTCCATTACTTAGGATACATCATTGATCGACATGGTGTGCATGTGGATCCAGCCAAGATCTAGGTCATGTGTTATGGGCCAGCCCCAACCACACTCACTGAAATTCATATCTTTTTAGGCCTCGCCAATTTCTATCACAGGTTCGTGTTGGGATTCTCTCATATCGCATGGGACCTTAGCCAAGTAACCACGGGTGGAGCTAAGGAAACATTTTTGTGGGGCCTGTCCCAATAACAAGCCTTCGATGACTTGAAGAAGAGTTTATGCTCATCCCCAATACTTTCATTACCAGACCTGCAACAGCCCTTTTGGATCGAGACAGATGCTTCAGACTATGTTATGGGCTTCATTCTCACTCAACACTCACATGAAAAATAAATGTACTCCATTGTGAAAGCCTACAGCCAATGGATACATTACATTCTTGGGCAAGAAATAGTCATCCACACTGATCAAAAGCCACTACAACTCATGTAGACCTAAGGAAAATTGCAGAATGACCACCATTAGAATTTTTCCACATAATTACAACAGTTCCACCTCCACATCAAGTATTAAATAGGAAGTACCAACCAAGTTCTTTATTGCCACATCTGACATCCAGTGGCGACACTCACCGCAGTGATGGATTCTTGTAGCCATGAGACCACTGGATGGCCCCACCTCTATGAGATAGACCTTGACTTATCCACCACCTACCAAATGTTGGGCACCAAATCAGTGGTCACTAATTTCCATCTTCAAGATGGGTTGTTGTGCCATTTGGGCCATCTCTGTGTTTCATAAAGTGATCACACGAAGCGGATTGGGGAATCTTACTACAGTCGGGTGGCAAGACACTTTGTCATCGAAAAGACAGTGGAAGTGCTGCAGAAACATTTCTATTGGCAGAAAATTTGACAGGATGTCAGAAAGTATATTAGGTCTTGCACCTCCTATGCTATTTCCAAACTGAGCACTAAGAAATCGAGATTATACACCCCTCTTCCTACTTCTGACAGGATGTGGTAATCCATCTCAATGGAATACATTTCGGGCCTCCCATCCACCAAGAATTTAAATGACTGTGTTTTTGTGGTTGTTGATCGTTTTTCCAAGATGATAATTCTAGCCACATCCAAGAAGAAAATCATAGCAGAAGACACTACCAAACTCTTCTTTGAACGAGTATGGGTACATTTTGGGATCCCAAAAACCATTATCTTAGACCATGACATTTGGTTCCTCACCACATTCTAGTTGAGCCTATGGTCACTGTTGGATACCAAGCTCACCAAATACACAGCCTTCCACCCCCAGATAGATGGAAAAACTGAGGTCATCAATATGATGATCATACATATCCTTTGCATGTACAATTAAATAAAACCCCACAAATGGGATGAGAGTCTTCCCTATTTCCAGCATAGCTACAATTGAGCCCTTCATAGCTCAACTGGCCACAACCCCTTTCAGGTGGAGTTGGGATTCCAACCATTGGGCCCCATGGATTTTGCACTACCCCTGGTAGCCACCTTGGTCGACTCGTCCCCTGTTCCACTAGAAGCTGACAAAGCCACCCGGTTCATTGAGCATATCCAACACATCCACCAACAAGTTCAGGATATTCTATAGAAGTCTAATTCCAAGTACAAGCAACACCATGATCAACATCGGGTGCCACATAAGTTTTAGGTGGGAGACAAAGTTTGGTTCCACTTGCAGAAAGAAAATCTTACAGGGCCCCATTAGAATCTTCTCCTACTTTGTTATGGGTCGTAAACCATCACCAACATTGTGGGTGAAAATTATTTTGAGCTCAACATTCCCCCTTTCCTTGGCCTACACCCAGTATTCAACGTGGCTCTCCTTCAGCCATATTTCCCACCATTATTGGACACCTCACAAATAGAAGAGAAGTTGACACCAAAAGAGCTCAACCTTGACTACATGCAACAAGAATCCAGTGATCTTATTATGGACACACATATCAAAGGCACTCGACAGCAAAGGATCCAACTTTATCGAGTCATCAAAGTAGGGAAGCTCTTGCACCAAAGAAAGTGCCTCACCTGGGGCCAAATGTAGCAGAAATTTCCTCATCTAATGGGGGGCTCAATGCAATGGAGACCATTTATTCCTAAGGAGGGAGGATTGATCTAGCTGCATATCGATGGCTGTGGCTACCCACATTTTCCAACTCACTCAAAACAGTTTTCTGGCAATTTTTGTAATTTACTATTTTTAGCAGTTTTAACTTTCGGAGCCATTTTGAGGGCTTAAATGAAGGTTTTTTGGGATCGAGCTTCTCAATGAGAGTCTAAGGTTCTAATTGAGCCCCCAAAATGAATCTCCTCTACGATACCTTTCCAAGGGGTATTGTGCGCCTAAAATGGAGATCGTACACAAAAGTTACGACCCCATGAACTTGATGTACTAACTTACCCAAATGGGGCCCACGTGACTTTTGGCGCTTCATCTCCTAGGGTTAGGTTTTTGGCTGTCTAGGGTTTTTGACATTCCTGTTTATTGTAAAAAGGTCTTTAGAGCCTCATTGTAATGATCTTCTGGCGAATGAGCATAGCCATCACATCTCTTCTCAGAGATAAGGCGCCACCATTCCAACAAGCTTGTTTTCCGCTGCATTTTACAGTTTCAACTTATTTCCTTATTGAATAGAAAACAAGTTTTACTGTATCTCTGTTATTCTGTGTTAAGCATATTTTAATAATATTTATTCATTTTTTTCTGCTCATAAAATCTGGATTAGTAATGCAGTAGTATTTTTCTAGCATGAGCTTAGTCTTTGTTCTTTCTCGTGCTCATAAATACATGAGAATAAGTTACCGAGATTAGTCTTTGTTCTTTCTCATGCTCATAAATACATGAGAATGTGACCGAGTATACTTTTATCATTTTTTCGGACTCATAAAGGTTATACAAAAAAGGAACCCCTTGGAGTGTCCTTTAATCTCTGTTTAGACTCTCTAAACATGACAAGATTGTCGAGTGATCTTGCTTCATTTAACACTTGTTAAAAGGTTCGAAAGGGAGTCTTCCGAGTAATAGTGTATCTCTTTTTAGGACCTCGAAGACTAAAATTATGAAAAAGAACAATCCTGGAGTCGCCTTTAATTTCTTTTCAAACTCTCTAAACATGAAAAGCTACTGAGTTTTATTTCTCTGGACTCGTTAAACTAGACATTGAAGGACCCATATGGGGATGAACCCTTACTTATTCTAGTTCATTAAACAAAGGAATAGAAACAAGAACTTACCCAAGGTGAGTTATATCGATCATGTGTCACCCTGCTTGAGCTCGTTAAATTAAAAATAGGTAGTCATTTATTTGGATGGGGGATAAAATTGAAGGAAGTGGATCAAGTTTCTTGAAAACTTTTGTAAAAATATCTTGAAGTCTCCCTTGAACATGAAATGGTTTTTAAAATTCACACTGAACACTTAGATAATCCGCTAAACCCCTGCACTAAACCAATCCCATGAGTTTTTCACCTATTTTGAGCCATCCAAAGAATGCTTCAACACTCATTGCATTATGTTTCGGTCCACTCTATGTTTATGTTTCCAAGTATCATGTCATGCCTCAATGTTCAAGGGAAGTATCTTCCTCGAGAGTCAACCATATAAAAAATTACCAGTTTCCACACCCGTGTCAGTCTATGTTCATCTACTATATTTTATCACTTTCATGTGTCAATTTCAGGTCGATGATGGGGGATACATCAAGACCCTCCTTCAATGAAGATTTTCCTGTCAAACTCAACACATCATCTGAGAATTACACTTAGAAAATAGTTAGTACCTTGGAACTTGGATGCCTCAATGGTGTGTATTCCCGCTTCCGACAGTAGTTTTACATCATTAACCTCTGATCGTATTATTTCTCCAAATGTTCGACCTCATATCATGTATTCACATTCCCTGTAATGTACTAGTGTACCTTTGGATACATTGACATCATTGGTGATTTCCCTCATACTTGGTAATGGTTTATCTCAATGACTGGTAATCAAGTGGTTTCTACCATGTTTGAAATAAAAACATCTATTCACATGGTTATATTCATACCACTTCGGGATTGGAATGAAGACCCTAGGTTGAGTATTCATTCTTCTTTCTTCTTTACCCAAGCTGCAAAGGAAGAAATTTGAGCATGCTGATACTTATGCTCTCACATAGATCCATGTTATATTGGTATGTGGCTATGTTTTATCATCTCGTAGCTCCACTGTGTATTTTACGTGGCTACGATTAGTTCATGTCATAGAAGTATGGATCCGCATTGTATCTCTGGTGGCCATACCCTAAGTCAATATCATAATGGATCTGCAATGTATTTATTGGTGGCCATACTTCCAGTCATTTATATCCCGGGAATAGGTATTCCTGCCTTGGACTAGGAGGACTTGGGGAGGCTACTGCAACGTCATCTAAATATTGTAAGTGTCTCTTTACATTTCTCATCAATATAATTGGCCTATTTCCTTATAGTATGTGTCTATTTGTACTTGTCTATGCTTTTTTTAATATTTCATAGATATATTGGTTTTGTCTAATACATTAGAGTAGGAGATAGTTGTTTGTCTCTTGTCAGCCATTGCAGGTACTGTTCAGAATTGTAGATTGGAGCAGCGTGGACAAACATCAAAAGTGAGGTACATCATACTATCTCTCCTTCTCTCTTTTTCGATGGACATGATTAATCTATAGGAATGGTAGTGTCTAAAGGTAGTTTTTTGTATTGGTAGAGGGGCCTATACTCCAAGGGAAGATTCACTTATTCACAGGGGAATTATTCTGTAACATAAATTGGCCACTCCAACGGGGATCAAATTTTTAGTTTTGGTTCCTTCCTTGGCTCTTTCTTGCCTATAGTATATCTTTAGATCTCGTTTGTTGATTTAAATTTTTCCTTACATGTTTTCATCTTTGATAAGTTGTCTTACAGAGTCTCTGATTTAATTTACGTGAGTTTTAGAGTATTCTAGGTTTTTCCTAAGAAAATCTCAGAACTAGTGCCCTCTCTAGTTCAAGTCAGAGTGTTGATAGCATGAACAACACTCCCCCAACGTGTATTAGGGATATTTGTAGAACTCTCATACTGTGATTACCATAGCATAAATTTTTCTTTCTTTTGAAAAATTATTGGTTGTTTTCTTGCTGAGCATAGTTCTTGGGGTTTTCTCTATGGCTCATATACTATTCTATCAAATATTTTCTCCTGTCTAACTTACAACTTGCCGATTTTCATTATTTCGGTCTTAATTGGGTTTTTTGTGGTTTTCCTTACTGCAAAATCAATCATTTTTCTCAAACTTCATTTATTTTATTTCTATTTTCGATTATCTAATTGATTAGAGGTTTTCATAAGTAAAATCATTATCTCAACAATATTTACTTTTTCTTTCATCCCTTACTCAATTACGAAAGACTATTAAGTGTGACTTTTTCTTTTTGGTGTTTTTCCTTGAGTGAATAGTTTGCTATTCTTTTGGTTTCTTATTGACTGTTGAGAGTGACTTTGTTTGTGTGCTTTTGCTTCCTCTTTTTCAAATCATAGTAGTGAAGTCATTTTTCATTATTAGTGAAAGCAAGAAGCATTAGACAAACATCTTAATTTTCATTTGCAATCAAACAAAAAAAAACTTGTATGCATTGGTTTTGAATATTGGAAAGGATTTATTTATAATTTGGCAATTGTTTGAATTCTTTTTGAAGATGAAATTGTGTAAAATTTTTTATTCTTGATTGTTCGTTACTGAAAGAAAATAAAATTTCTTCTTCCTGTAGCTAGAATTTCATCGAAAATAAAGCGTGCATCTAATTCTTTTCATCTTCTTTTTTGAGTCGAGTATCAAACATCATCAATTTCACTATCATTCATCTTTGTGTAATGAACAACCATGAAAATGAACGCTAATTAAAATCAAACTAGAAACTTTTATTTTTAGATCTTTACACCAACTATAGACTAGGACTAGAGCTTTGGAATAGGCTATGAGAATAACTCTCCAAAGCATTCAAGACAAACTCAAAATCTTGTGATAGGGAGAGTAAATCCAATTTTCATATAAGTATAGTTGTGATCCCCCTCTCACAAAGGGGTTACACATGATGTCACATTCAAGAGAGAAATGGTGATTATCCCTACAATACTCAACCATTCGTAGTAGTAAGAGCCTATATTGGTGGTTCTTCTTGAGGCTCAATTGTCTTCATTTGGTCTTGGAGCTTTGTGAATTCTGAATTTGTTTGGGGTCCTCTAGAGTTTACCGATCGACTTCTCCTCAATTCTCTTGAAGAATTTTAGACTTGATATCTTTCCCATACATTTGGAATCGATTGTTGACTATACCCACTTAGAGGCTGACTACGAGTTGGTATCCTTAGTGGCCTATATATGTAGGGTTGATACACAAAGTGATAGTGAAGGGGAGTCTTTGTTGTACCTGGGTCAATCGTTGGTGAAACTCACACGGGCTCCTTGGAGGGTACAGCCACAGGTACGTCCATGTGAGAACTTGCACCAAGGTGTAATTTCATTAAGTAGGTTGCCAATGTAACTGATCCACTGTAATGATCCCAAGCCAATTTTTTCTCTTGAGACCACTAACTACCTTAGTTGTGTTTGATGTGCATGTGAATTATTGAGTTGTCTAGTTATTAAGTGTGTTCATACAAGATTCATCCAACACATGAAAGATCACAATACATTCAAGATATAGAAACAGAAGAAAAGATTTGACCTTTTATTATAAGAAGCATGGAACCAATACAATAGAGGGTAGATCTGGAATAATCCTCAGATGGCCCAATAGATAATAAACATGAGCTACTACAAAATGCTCTGCCGATACAAAATAAGCCTCCAAAGACTGAATGAGAGATGAAGACAAATACAAGTAGATCTGAATGCCGATTCCTCAAGCTGGGAGATGCCACACTCCACTTGAAGGTTGAAACCCTCAATAAATCGACCCAACTGCAAGAAGACTCCAAATGATCCCAAACTCCGCCAACTGATAGATGTGGGTGATAGGAACACCCTCTTGAAATCTCAAGTCGAAAGGCTAAGGAAAACGCCTCCAAACTCTTAATCTTCTAATGAAGCTCCACCCTCCTGGATGCCTGGAACCCTAGGTTGTTCGGCCCTGATGAGAGAAGTCTCCAAATTCCCTGAAACTTCCCAAGAATGTAGATTAGGCTAAGAGAACCCCGTAGGAGAAGTTTCAGACTCAAATTCTAGATGAAGCTCTCTAGATCTAAGATTTAATAAATCATAGGATGTCCCTTTGCCTCCAAGTCATCCTAATTTGAAGCTAAAGATCTGATGGTGATAATTCTCTAGAAAAACCTCAAAATGATGGTTGGGCCCCTGCAAGTAAAACCCAAGTGTCGGAATGGACAAAGGCTCTCCTAATCAATTATATGAAAACCTTATCTAGAGGATGGTGTGCCCTTGCTAGAAACTCAAGAACAGTACGGCCCTACTACTTCCTGACTTGCTAGGTGGAAATATGTTGAGTGTAGAATGGTGTGGAGGATTCTTTCATACGCAAGACCAAGTTGTGGAACAAGGTGAGTGGGTATTTCACCACCGAGTCGCTCACAAGGGTTTGTACAACAAAACCCCGAAACTGTATGCTCAAGAGAAATAACAAGCAATATACCAAATCCAGAATGAATAGTAGGTGCGCCCCAACCTTCTATTTATACTTTTTCTTCTATTTGTTTCTTGAGTTAGATTAACTCCCAGGGTTAACTTCTATTCTTTTATTGAGTTATCTTTTACTCCTTTTAACCTTTTTCTTCAAGTCAACTTAAGAATATAACCTTAGTCTAGTTGACTTTCCCCCTCAGTGTGAGACTATGACCTAGTGGGGATGCCCAGGCCACTGAGTCTCCTCATCACATCTTTATCAAGAGGTGGGGGACATTACAGTCTCCCCTGCTTGAAATTGCTTTTCCTCGATAAATTCCAAACCTATTTCTCTTACCATGTGCTCCTTTTCCCATTTGGCATCCTCAATGGGTAAATCCTTCCATCTGATCAGGTACTCCTTGATGCTTTGGTTTTTGAGCCTCTTCTCTTGGACCTATAATATCTCCTCCAAAATAAAAACAAGCTATCCCTCCTCATCCATGGGAGGTAATACCTCAATGGGTCTGATGTGTTGGCTGAGGGATTTCTTAAGGTAGGAGACATGGAAGACATTGTGTATTTTGTTGCCCTGTGGAAGCTCCAGCTCATAAGCTACAACCCTTATTTTCCTGCTGACCCTGTAGGGCCCAAAGAAATGTGGTTTTTGTTTATCTTCTCTCTCCTTTTTATGTAAGCCTGCTTGTATGGTTGGAGCCTTAGGTAAACCAGGTCACCAACCTCAAAAGTACAATTAACTCTGTGCTTGTCTTCTTGGACCTTTTGTTGGTTCTGTGCTTTTTATAGATGATCCTTCAACTCCTTGAGAATATCTTGGCTCTACTATATCCAATCCTGTACCATAGGTTCCCTGTTGTCGCTGAAAGTAATCTCCCCAAAAGATAAAGGATCGTAGCCATGCAAGGCCCTGAATGGTGACATTCCTATGGACGTATGTTGGGTGGTGTTGTAGCAGTACTCTCCTAAGTGCAACCATCTAGCCCATGCTTTCTGTTGTCCTGCCACATAATTTCTAAGGTAGCCTTCCACCCACTTGTTGACTATCTCTGTCTGTTCATCCATCTGAGGGTGATAGTTGATGCTAGGGGTCAAAGACGTACCAACCAACCTAAATAATTCCTACCAGAATGTACTCATGAGCCTACTATCCCTGTCGCTAACAATGGTCTTGGGTAGGCCATGCAACCTGAAAATATCCCTAAAGAATAGTTCATCCAACTATGTGGCATTGAAGTCAATGGCTATGGCGAATAAGTGTGAAAACTTTGTCAACCTATCCACTACTACAAAAATGCAGTCCTTCCCTTGTGGATTTAGCAACCTGGTGATGAAATCCATGGATATGCTCTCCTGTTTGTGCTCTAGAATGGGTAAGGATTGTAGTAGTCCTGTTGGGTGCATGTGCTCATCTTTGTTCTCTTGACATGTAGTACACTCCTTGATGTGCTTAATCACATCCTCCTTGAGGCCCTTCCATGAGAAACTTTCTCTCACTTGTCTGTACGTCTTGTTGATCCCCTGATGTCCTGCCATTGGTGAGTCATGGTACATCTGCAATATCTTAGCCTTGAAGTCCGATTCAGGAACCAAAATTATTCAGTCCTTATAGTAGATGAGGTCATTCATAACCTTGAAATTATCATCTTGTACCTACCCATCCAATAGCTGGCATGCAAACTGATCCTTTGTATACTCCATCACCATATGGTCTTTCCAGTCAACTGATACCCCTGTCATGGAAAAGATGAATGGCTTCCTGGATAATGCATCAGCCACCACATTGTTCTTCCCTTTGAAAAATTCAATGTCGAAGTCGTAGGCCTGTATTCTTCTTACCCATTTCTGGTGCCTCTCATTCAAATCCTTCTACTCCAATAGATATTTGAGACTATTATGATCTGACTTGACCACAAACCAGGCACCTACCAAGTATTTCCGGAATTTGTCTAGTGCATGCATGATAGCCAACATTTTTTGTCATAAATGTTGTAGAGTAGCTTGGGACCCCTGAGTTTCTAACTCTCATAGGCAAGAGGGTGCCTCTTTTGCATCAGTATGGCACCTATTCCTTCCCTGGAGGCATCACACTCCAAGGTAAAAGGGAGGCTGAAATCTGGAAGGGCTAAGACTGAGCACATACTCTTCACTTCCTTCATCTTGTCCATCATTATTTGAGCCTCCTCGTCCCACTTGAAGGATCCTTTCATAGTCAAATCGGTCAAGGGTGCACACAGCTAAGAAAATCCTTTGACAAACTTCCTGTAATATGTGCACATGCCCAGAAATCCTCTCAATTTTATGAGTGTCTTAGGAGTAGGCCATTCCATGATGGCTTGTATTTTCTCTTGATGTACCTATACCCCCTTTACCTCGATGATGTGTCCTAAATAGAGGACCTCTGTCATTCCAAACTCGCATTTGGACTCCTTAGCATATAGTGATTGTTCCTCCATGATTGATAAAATCAGATCCACATGCCTGAGATGCTCCTCCCACATCTTGTTGTAGATAAGCAAGTCATCAAAAAATACCAACATGTGCTTCCTCAGTTGTTTGTTGAACACATGGTTCATACATGATTGGAACATAGCAGGGGCATTGGTTAACCCAAAGGGCATCACCAAATAATCATAATGGTCGTAATGACATATGAAAGATATTCTTGAGATGTCTTCCTCCCTCATATTGATCTGATGATAACCAGAACGAAGGTCAATCTTAGTGAAGTATATGGCCCCATGCAATTCGTCCAACAGTTCATCAATCCTTGGTATCAGGTGCCTACTTTTGATGGTATTTTTATTCAAGGCCCTGAATTCAATGCACATCCTCATAGTGCCATCTTTCTTCTTCACCAGCACTATTGAAGAATCAAAAGGGCTAGTGCTAGGCCTGATGTGCCCCATGTCCAGAAGTTCCTTGATGGCCTTCTCTATCTCATCTTTGTACTTCTTGGGATGTATGTATGGTGTGGTAATGAATGGTTTGGCCCCTTCCTCTAGCTCAATAATGTGCTCAAACCCCCTATCTGGTGGTACCCCTAAAGGAATAGGGCCAAACACCTTGTGGTGCCTGTCAAGGATTTCTTTGATCTTTGGGGTGTAGTGAACCTTGCCCTGCTCATCCATATGTGTTAATATCCCACATTATGTTGCATATACTATCTCATCTCTCCATAAGATAGACTCCATCCTCTTGGCCGAGACTACCTTTGTAGCATTCCCTTTCATGCCCCAAAGCACTACCTTTCGTCCACCCTCCTCTGTGAATGAAATTACCATGGTTTTGTACTTGGTGGTGATAGGCCCCAATGTGCTGAGCCACTGAAATCTAAGGATGATGTTGGTATCTGGAAGGTCCATGATATAGACGTCCTGTATCAGCTCATGCCTACCCAAGGTAAGCTTCATACTTGGAATGTATATGTCGCAGGGCATAGTGCCTCCACCTACTACCTCCATTTTGAATCCTTAAAATTCTACTGTGGGTATGTGCATTTTTTTCAATAATGTTGAATAAATGAAGTTGTGGGAAGCTCCTCCATCAATCAAAACCAAAACCCTCTATCCCTACAAGACCCCCCTCATTCGGAAGGTGTTATACTTGGGAACTCCACTGATAGATGCCAAAGTGGCCATACCGTCCCGTCCTGTGATCTGCTCCTCTTATGTCTCAATGGATTTGGCCTACATGTTATGTATCTGGCCACTCTCTTCTTCCTCCTCGATGTCTGAAGTGACCTCAATGTAGTGCACTTGACCATGGCCCATGCATTTGTGTGTTGGGTTCCATGGTTCCTTGCAAGTGAAGAAAAGTTTCTTCCTTCTCAAATCCCTCCTGGTGTTCTCATCCACTCTGCCATAGCCCTTGTCAAAACCCCTTGGTTCACATCCTCCCTATTTCATTAGAGGCATTTAATCTCTTCTATCATTGTTAAGAGGTGGTCTAGGTATGAATTTTGGCTTAGCATCTAGTCCCAAATCCCTTGTCTTCCAGATAACCTCCTGTAGGTTGGTAGGTTTGAAAGCCTTTACCCAACCCTTCAAGGGTTCCATCAACCCCTCAGTGAAGATAATCATGAGTCTAGTTGGAGAAATGTCTTGCACCATTACTGCCAACCTCTAAAATTCCTCAATATACATCTCAACTATGCCAGTTTGTTTGAGCTATGTGAGTTCCCAGAAGTGTAGCTCAAGATCCCCTTGATCAAACCTATCAATGAGTCTTTGAGTAAATTCTGGGTAGTATACTATTTGATTGTCGCCTAATGTGGTGAGTCCATGATACCACCAATCACAAGCCTTTCCATCTAAGTACATAGTGGAAAACCTAATGGCTTCCATCTCTCTCATGGGGTTAAGCTACAGGTAGGTATCTAGCTTTTGCACCCAAGCTTGTGTTGTCATCTTGGCTATACCATCAAAGTATGGAATCTCTATCTTCCCTACTTTTCGTTCAAACTCAAAACTCCCCCTGTGGTTTGACCTAGGTTGATTTATGAACTTGATTTGGAAATACTGTTCCAGGGACATCTGCCTTTCAATATTCATATCCAAACTGTAGTACTCCTTGGTACATCTCATCATTTGTTCAACAAATTCATACACCTGTTCCTGTTTCCCTTTCTCATCTGTGAATGTGGGAATGTATGGCCTCGGATTGGCCCTGCTACCCAAATGTCGGCCTAGATATTCATCTGTGAATGTGGGAATGTATGGCCTAGGGTTGACCCTGCTACCCATTTGACCATTAGACATGCCTCCTCCCTAACTTCCTTCAGATTTGGGAGCTTTGTCTGGGTTATATCTGATCTCACCATGGAATCCACTGGATCCACCAACCACCTTATTCCCATATGTTTTAGGGTCCTTCCCTTAATGGGTCATTTTCATCAAAAGATCAGTTATCCGAGATTGGTTCTGGTCAATCTTCTGCAGATTCTTGTCAACATTCTTCAAGGTTTCAGAAATTTCAGCCTGTGCCCTTCTGCTGGTTTCCTAGTGCTCATCTAAATGGTGGACTAATTTTCTCTCTATGAGGTTTATGGTCTACTGGAACTTGTCAAATTTGGTTGCCAACAAGGCCAAGCCTTGAGGCTCATGGTCATCCCCTGACCCTTCCATTTCGACCTTTGTTTCACTACTTGGTTTCTTTCTTCTACCCATAAAGATTCCACTGTACCTCTGCATGTGCTAATCTCTCCATAGGTTTGGAGGATCAGAGCTCTGATACCATTGTAATGATCCCAAGCCAATTTTTTCGCTTGAGACCACTAACTACCTCTATTGTGTTTGATGTTCAAGTGACTTATTGAGTTTTCTAGTTATTAAGTGTGTTCATACAAGATTCATCCAACACATGAAAGATCACAATACATTCAAGATATAGAAACACAAGGAAATATCTGACCTTTTATTATAAGAAGCATGGAACCAATACAATAGAGGGAAGATATGGAATAATTCTCAGATGGCCCAATAGATAAGAAATATGAGTTGCTACAAAATGCTCTACCGATACAAAATAAGCCTCCAAAGGCTGAATGAGAGATTAAGACCAATACAAGTAGATCTAAATTTTGATTCCTCAATATGGGAGATGCTATGCTCCACTAGAAGGATGAAACCCTCGATAACTCGGCCCAACTACAAGAAGACTCCAAACGAGCCCAAACTCTGCCAACTAATAGATCTGGGTGATAAGAACAGCCTCCTGAAATCTCAAGCCAAAAGGCTAAGGAAAACTCCTCCAAACTATGAATCTTCTAATGAAGTTGTGCCCTCCTAGATGCCTGGAAACCTAGGTAGTTCAACCCTAATGAGAGAAGTCTCCAAATTCCCTAAAACATCCCAGGAATGTATATCAGGCTAAGAGAACCTCGTAGGATAAGTTTCAGACTCAAATTCTAGATGAAGCTCTCTAGATCTGATATTTATTGAATCATAGGACATCCCTTTGCCTCCAAGTCGTCCCAATTTGAAGCTAAAGATCTGATGGTGATATTTCTCCAGAAAAACCCTCAAAATGATGGTCAGGACCCTACAAGTAAAACCCAAGTGTCAGAATGGACAAAGGCTCTCCTAATCAACTAGATCGAACCCTTCTATAGATGATGGTGCGCCCTTGCTGAAAACTCAAGAACAGTACGACCCTACTACTTCCTGACTCGCTAGGTGAAAATATGTTGAGTGTAGAATGGTGTGGAGGAGTCTTTCATCCCTGAGACCAAGTTGTGGAACAATGTGAGTGGGTATTTCACCACTGAGTTTCTCACAAGGGTTTGTACAACAAAACCCCTAAACTGTATGCTCAAGAGAAATAACAAACAATATACCAAATCCAGAATGAATAATAGGTGCGCCCCAGCCTTCTATTTATACTTTTTCTTCTATTCCTCTGTTGAGTTAGATTAACTCCTAGGGTTAACTTCTATTCTTTTATTGAGATATCTTTTACTCCTTTTAACCTTTTTCTTCAAGTCAACTTAAGAATATAACCTTAGTCTAGTTGACTTTCCCCCTCAGTGTGAGACTATGACCTAGCGGGGATGCCCAGGCCACTAAGTCTCCTCATAACCTCTTTATCAAGAGGTGGGGGACATTACATCCACCCACTCTATCCCATCCCCTTCCTATTTTTATCTCTCGATGTTGGATTTCATCACCAACTAGTGGTTTCATTGTGGGAAGGTTTGTTTTATTGTTTTCTTATTAGATTTGTAGCATGTGTTATTTTTTTTCCTTAGTGGACCTTAGGTTGAGTCAGTGTCAATGGCATCAATTCCTGGGAGTACCAATGAAGGAACCCCTTTTCCCAAGGAACCTTTCGCCTTTCCTTCTTTTGGAAATGTTGGTCCTCTATGTATTGCCACACTGAGTCTTCTAGGACTCACCATCAGGTTACCAGTTTGGTTTTTCCCCACTCTAGTGATCTCAACTTTTCCTAGTGCTTTGAATGCACCTAATTATTTGTATGTAATTACAACACCCAAAAATAGACCTCATGTCGACCTTTTTCCTTCTTCACTCATTAGGTCTCCTTCCATTTCACCTTCTTCAACTTGTGAAATCTCTAAATAAACTAGATAGGTTGATAAGAAGAAAAATAAACGGAAGGCGAAGAAGAAGAATAATCAGAAAGAGACCAAGCCTCCAACCGCATCAAGTCATGTTGGATCCGGGAAACCAAATATTGTTAATTGTACTAGGAGTGTTGATAAAGTCGACAAGTCTAAAACAAGGAATCCCAAACCCAAATTCCCTTAAAGAATTTGTAAGGGTGACCACTTTTTGAGGGATTTATCTGGTCCCTCCAAGGTCTTAAAAATGTGGTCTTCCACATCATCAACCCCTATTGAACATGCTAGTGATATCCCATCAAATAGTGAATTTAAGGTGTTGGTTGTGGAGCCTGATTATCTTCCTGATTTAGAGGTCTTTTACTTTCAGCCATGTTTATTCCCCATGAAGTATTTACACTCCAGAAGTATGTACACTCTTCCACGCAAGGGAGTGTAGATGGGGGGTACTCCCTTTGCGGGGTCTCGGGAGGCTATCCCCCTGACTAGGGGGTTTGGGGGCAAGCGGGCCCCCAACAAGGGTTCGGGGGCAAAGCCCCCGAAGAAAAAATTGCCTTGTAAAAGTATATTGTAATTTCATTTTAAATATGGACTGTTCATTATAATGTCGTAGATCTAATGATAGAGATTATGTTAGGGTTTTTTTCCCTAGAAGGCAACCCTCTTTTATGAGGGAAATGTATTGTGGCTATGTAGGTTGGTGAGTATTGTATTCTGAGAGAGGGGACTGTGAGAGAAAGAAGAGGAAGTTACAACGGGTTTTGCTGTAGGTTGTATCCCTTCATTTTGCTAGATAATAATAAAAAAAGGACCTGAAAATTTATCTGGTGGACATAGCCCACACTGGGTGAACCATGTAAATCTGTGTCTCTCTTGTATTGTGTATCTTCTGTGTTTTGTTTCCGCATTTGCTTTATTTTATTGCTCCATGGTCCTATTTTTCTAACAACTGGTATCAGAGCGTAAGGTAACTCACAAGAAAAGAGGGTTCCTGGTTCGAGTGGGAGCAATGTCGGAAGATGGAAAGTTTAGGGTCAAGAAATTTAACGGCCAAAACTACCAATTATGGAAGATGCAGACGGAAGATTATTTATATCAGAAGGATCTATTCCTACCATTGAGCAGAGTAGCGAAGAATCTGGTGGCCATGAAGGACAAAGAATGGGAGATTCTTGACAGAAAGGCTCTAGGAATGATACGGCTAAGCCTGGCAGCGTCGGTGGCTTTCAATATCTCAAAAGAAAAGACAACGAAGGGTTTGATGGATGCATTGGCCAAATTGTATGAAAAACCCTTGGTGTCCAATAAGGTATTTCTAATGAAGAGATTATTTAATATGAAGATGTCGGAAGGTGAGTCTATTGTAGATCATTTAAATGAATTTAATACAGTTACTAATCAACTAAGTTCTGTAAAAGTGGACTTTGATGATGAGGTTAGGGCTCTTCTAATATTGTGCTCATTGCCAGAAAGATGGAATGGCTTGGTCATGGCTGTAAGTAACGTTGTCTCTGGTTCAAATACTTTAAAATTTGATGATGTTGTTTTTGTTATCCTTAGTGAGGAAATGCGACGGAAAAGCACAGGTGAGACATCATGTAATGCATTGAACATGGAGAACAAGGGAAGACAAAAGGATAGAGGAAAGGGCTCAGGGAACCGTGGGAATTCTAGGAAGGGAAGATCCAAATCCAGACTTGGAAAGATAGAGTGCTAGAATTGTGGGAAGAAAGGACATCTAAAGAAAGACTACAGAGCTCCAAAAAAACAAACAGATGGACAACAAGAGAGAAATCAGGAAGCAAATGTAACAAGTGATGTGTTACAAGATGCTTTGATTCTTTTTGTAGATAATATTTCTGAATCTTGGGTAGTAGATTTAGGGGATTCATTTCATGCCACACCCCATAGGAAACATTTTCTAGATTATGTTCAAGGTGATTATGGACAGGTTCATTTAGGTGATGATGCACCATGCAAAATTGTTGGAACGAGAAAGGTAAAAATAAAGCAGCGCAATGGAAACCAATGGTTGTTGAAAGAGGTAAGACATATTCCAGATTTATGAAAAAATCTAATTTTAACAGGGCAGTTGGGAAGTGAAGGTTGTATATCCATATTTATAGATAAGACGTGGAAGGTCATCAAAGGATCATTGGTGATAGCGAAAGGAGACAAGGTAGGTACATTGTATTTATGTACTGGTAATACTGACTCTTCTATATCTTTAGCTTCTATAGGAGTGGATACAACACTATGGCATCCTAGGCTGGGACACATGAGCGAGAAGGGTATGCAGATACTTCACAAAAGAAATTTGCTGCTAGATCTTAAACAAATTGATTTGGACTTCTATGAGCATTGTGTTTATGGAAAATAAAAGAGAGTCAGATTTCTCAGAGTCAGAAAAGAAAAGAAGAATGAAAGGTTAGAGCTTGTGCATACAGATGTATGGGGACCAGATCAGGTATCATCTCTTGGTGCATTATTATGTTACTTTTATTGATGATTCAACTAGAAAAACTTGGGTTTATTGCATTCGACAAAAATATGATGTTTTTGATACTTTTAAGAAATGGAACGCTTTAGTTGAGAATGAGACAGGAAAAAATTTGAAGTGTCTCAGATCAGATAATGGAGGTGAATATTGCAGCAAGGATTTTGATGATTATTGTTCATACCATGGGATTCATAGAGAGAATACAGTTCCACAAACACCACAAGAAAATGGTGTGTCGGAAAGGATG
>ML801047.1:83485-95208 GCA_009831015.1 Picea engelmannii
TGAGAGAAAGAAGAGGAAGTTACATCGGGTTTTGCTGTAGGTTGTATCCCTTCATTTTGCTGGATAATAATAAAGAAAGGACCTGGCAATTTCTCTGGTGGACATAGCCCACACTGGGTGAACCATGTAAATCTGTGTCTCTCTTGTATTGTGTATCTTCTTTGTTTTGTTTTCACATTTGTTTTATTTTATTGCTCCGCGGTCCTGTTTTTCTAACATAAGGTTGGTAAGAAGAAAATAACTGTCAAATTTCCTTGTATGTTATGCAAAGGTGATCATTACTCTCACCTTTTCCCTATTATGGATGAGGTTTCTTATCTTTTGGAAAAGATTCTACATCCAAATGATTATCATAATACCTCTCCCAAACTGTTATTAGTTGATGGACTGATCAATCTGGTTCCATCCATGGTCAGTCTAGTTGATCAAGTGGTCAATCTGGTTTCATCCTCGGTTGAACCACTAACCCAAGTAGTTGATCCAGTTTCGTCATCGATCAACCTGACTCTTCATATGAAAAGTGAAACCCAAGTGACTGTTCCAATTCCATCATCGATCAAACCCACTCTTCATTTGAAGAGTTCCAAAGTGGTTGATCTGGTTCCATCATCGGTCGATTCCACTCCTCATTCAAAGAGTGAGGATGTTTCTCAGTTCTACCTTATTAATACCGATTCACCCGTACAAGGGGCACCCTTCTCGTCCTGATGGAACCTCCTTTAAGAAATCATATGATTTCTATTAATTGAAATCATTTGACATAACCCCATCTTCCTTCTTACGTTCCTTTCCAAATCATCATGCAAGTTTATGATAGGAATATTCCTAACACTATAATAGATGAAGGTGCTTTTGTTAGCATATTATCCATGAATTCTTGACAAGAATTTGGTTCCCCACAGCTTTCACCCATGACTCATAATCTATTTACCTTTGACATAAGAGTTTGTGAACCATTAGGTATCCTTCCTCAGTTTTTGGTTACTTTGGGAGGAAGAACTGTCTACGTCGATGTGATGGTAGTTCAGGCCCCCTTGGAATTTAACTTTCTCATTGGGTGAGACTATGTCTACATTATGAGAGATTTTGTGTCCACTCTCTTTCAAGTGATATGTTTCCCTATGTTTCCCTCAAAATGGAAAAATAGTAACGATAGACCAACTTTCATTCACTAACCCTCATATGATGGTCAACCATCTACCTTCCTTGAATGGTACATTAATTCCAATGATGTCTGCCCCGTGTCTGGTCAATTATGTAATGACCTATCCCATGTGTTTAACCCTGCACAAGATGGAATCTCTCCCTTCTCCTGACTTAGATCCAGTAGTTGACATGTTCATCTCTTCGATAGGTCTATTAGAGCCATATCTCCTTACCCTTATCGAGGTCGTTGACATGTATTCCTTCTGTAGTGTTTTTCTTTCATCTAGCGAAGATATCCTGGAAGCCATGGATGACATTTTTCCCTTGACATGTATTCCTTCCTGGGGATTTTCCTCTTGGAAGCCATGATCAAGCAAAGGTTTTGAGCATAGTTTTGCTTCTCTGTAGAAAGCTCGGTAAAAAATGAAGCAAAGGTCTTGAGTATAGTTTTGCTTCTCTATGGCTAGGTCGTTAAAAAATGAAACATAGGTCTTGAGCATAATTTTCCTTCTTTGTGGAAAGCTCGTTAAAAAAATGAAAGACAGGTCTTCAACATAGTTTTTATTCTCTGTGTCAATCTCATTAAAAAATGAAACAAAATCTACGAGCATAGTTCATTGTCTCTATTAAGGTCTTTAAAAAATGAAACCGACTCGCTTCCATTACAATCGATTCTCACTCTAGATCGAGTACTTGAAACTTCTTTTCCTCTACCTAGTGAAAATGTTTCCATTAGTAACCAGAAACCTAAATGAGGAAAGAATAAGGTTCGCTGGAGGAAATGACGCTTTGGGGGAAAGCATCTAGCCTTTGGACATCATGTTGGAGAAAAAACACCAACTTCTACCAAATAAGTTGGGGGAAAACTACCTCTAGAGACACACACTGCTAGGAGTGATCCTCGTTTGAAGGTCATTCCCATTGTAACATAGTATTATTTTTCTAGAACATTCTTAGTCTTTGGGGGGAAAATACCTATAAAGAGACACGCTTCTAGGAGTGATCCTCATTCGAAAGTCATTCCCATTGTAACGTAGTAGTCTTTTCTAGAACGAGCTTAGTCTTTGTTCTTTTTCGTCCTCGTAAATACATGAGAATAAGTTACCGAGCTTATTCTTTGTTCTTTCTCGTGCTTGTAAATACATGAGAATGTGACTGAGTATAATTTTATCTATTTTTTGGACTCGTAAAAGTTATACAAAAAATGAACCCCCTGGAGTCTCCTTTAAGCTCTTTTTAGACTCTCTAATCATGAAAAGATTTCTGAGTGATCTTGCTTCCTTTCACAGTAATTAAAAGGTTCAAAAGGGTGTCTTTCGTGTAATAGTTTATATCTTTTTTGGAACTCAAAGAATAAATTTACGAAAAAGGACAACCCTGGAGTCACCTTCAAGTTCTTTTTAGACTCCCTAAACATGAAAAACCACCAAGTTTTCTTTCTCTGGACTCGTTAAACTACACACTGAAGGAACCATATGGGGATGAACCCTTACTTCTTCCAGTTCGTTAAAAAAAGGAAGAGTAACTTACAAAAGGTGAGTTATATCAAGCATGTGTTATCCTTCTTAAGATCATTAAATTAAAAAGAGGTACTCATCTATCTGGATGGGGGAAAATTGAAGGAAGTGGGTCAATTTTCTTGAAAACTTTTGTAAATAGCTCTTGTTGTCACCCTTGAACATGACACTTGTTTTAACCTTCACATTGAACACTTGGATAATCTGATAAACCCCAGCACTAAACCAATCCCATGAGTTTTTCCACTCCTTTGAACCATCCAAAGAATGCCTCAACAATCATTGTATTATGTTTTGGTACACTCTGCGTTTATGCTTCCAAGTCTCATGTTATGCCTCATTGTTGAAGGGAATTATCCACCTCGAGAGTCAACCATCTACAATATTGCCAATTTCCACACCCATGTTAGTCTGTGTTCATATGCTATATTTTATCACTTTCATGTGTCAGTTTCATGTTGATGATGGGGGATGCATCAAGGCCATCCTTCGATGAGTCTTTTCCTGTTGACTTCAACACATCATCCAGGAATTAGACTCAAAAACCAATTAGTACCTTGGAATCTGCATGCCTCAATGGCAGACCTTCTCGCTTCTAACAGTAGTCTACATCATTGACCTCTGATCGGATGATTCCACAAATGTTTGACCTCAAATCATCTATTCACATTCGTTGGAATGTACTAAGGTACATTGGGATTCATTGACATCATTGGTGATTTGCCTCACACTTGTTAATGATTTACCTTAATGACCAATAATCAAGTTGTTTCTACCATGTTTTACATCAAAAAATTTATTCATATGGTTAGATTTGTACCACATTGGAATTGGGATGAAGACCCCGGGTTGAGCATTCATTCTATTGGCCAGATTGCATAGAGTGAATGGGCATTATTTCCATTGATGTCAAACTTTGCATTATTGCATTTATGAGTAAGATTTTGATTTGCATTAGTTGGACTAGCAACTCAATTAACCAAATGAACAGGTGGTCAAAGGATTAGTTAAAGAGGCAAGGAAAAGTGCAATATAAGTTATATCACCAAAGCTCATATGTTAAGGAAGTTTTCCAGATAAGTAAGACAAAAGTTGACGTTAACAGCTACAACAACTAATGAAAACACTTCCTAATGAAATTTTTGATCTTGGTAAGAGAAATATAAACACGAAGAGAACAGAGTGTGTTCAAGAACTCGGTGATGGGTTTTTAAGAGAAAAATGTAGAGGTTCATTTACGTTTTTCCTTGGAACTCTGTTGCTCATTTGCCAAAGAGAAAAATGTAGAGATTCAAAAACGTTTTTTCTTGGAACTCTATTGCTCACTTGCTGAAGGGAAAAATGTAGAGATTAAAAAATGTTTTTTCTTGGAACTCTATTGCTCATTTGTCGAAGAGAAAAACATAGAGATTCAAAAACGTTTTTTCTTGGAACTCTGTTGCTCATTTGTCGAAGAGAAAAATGAAGAGATTCAAAAATGTTTTTACCTAGAACTCCATTATTCATTTTGCAGGAAGAAAAATGCAAAGATTCAAAAACGTTTTTAACTGGAACTCCATTATTCATTTGCTGGAAGGAAAACATAGGGGAAAATATGTTTGAGACAATTAGAAAGTGCAGAGGTATGTGTTTGGTTTATTGATTATGAAAAGTCCATAGGTTAATAGTTGATTTTATCCTTAAATGAGAAATGCACAGAGAAGAGGTACACTCTGATGTTGCAGATTGTATGGTTGTTTTTACAATGAATAAACTATGATAGAGATCTAGAATAAAGGTAGGAAATGCTTCATTGATTGAGCAATTACATCTAAGGTAAATGCATTAAATAGTTAAAGGTTTTCTTTGTAATTCAAATATACATTGAGGTCATTATTTATTGCAATGAACATTATCTACAGATTTGATTTCCAATTTTATAATAGAGTAATCATGAACATATTGAGCTTATCAATTTTGGCATTGGCAGAGTGTGAACAAAGTTGCATGTGATTAAGATGTGTGTTGGTTGAAAACAATAACAGGTTTGACAAAGATGGAATTGATGGTTACAGGTTTGTTTTCACAGAAAGAAATTAACAAAAGGATATTGAAAATTTAAGAAGAGTGTTTGAAACAGGTTGAAGCCAGTACTAAGGGAGGAAGGGAGGAGCAAGGGAGACTAACCATCTCATTGCAAGTTGAAGATTTAATTCATGCAGTAGAAGCTGTCTTTCAGTAAGCGCTAAAGATAAAGAGGTAGTAGCCTCATTTGAGTAGTTTCTCAGAAAAAATATGATGTAACTAAAGTAGCTTGCTTTCTTTACATCCATAAGAATAACAAGAGGTTTTTCCCTTTATGGGTTTCCTCATAAATATTTTGTGTCACTGTCCATTTCATATGATTGATGGTTACTAATTCATTTTCACTAAGACAAAATATTTATTAGTTTTTAAGCTACATTAAAGAGATAAAAGTGAGAATTGCGTATACAACTGATTCACCCCCCCCTTCTTAGTTGCTCAACTTGTCCAACAATTGGTATCAGAGCCGGTTACTTCAGAACTCAATTTAATCACTAGAAGTTTTGTCTTTTGTGATGGATAAGAAACCTGAATTTACAAAACATGGATTACCTCTATTTCATGGACATAACTATGCCTTTTGGAGTATCAGGATCTGTAAATGTGTTGAACCTGCATAGAATAGGTCTAGTTAAACAATAATACACACATTTGTAGAGAGAATTAGAGAAAGAAGAAGAAGGAGAGAAAAAATGGAAGAATTCTCATTAATCATTATGAATAATGAATAATTTACACATGATATACTCTGTATAACTCAATGGGTTCGAATTGAGGTGAACCAAGTCATCATAGTGGTGGTATAGAGTGATATGGACACACACCAGTAGTTATGGGAGTGAAATGCCACTTATTCTAGTGTCGCAGGCAGTTACGAGAGTGAACTACCACCTAGTTGAGTTAACTAGTCAACTATTCTTTAGTTAACTGAATGAACAATGAGTAGTGAGGAGTTAACTCAGATAATCAAGGATAATGCACCACTTTGGTGATGATCCCAAGGAAAGGTCAAATTATCATGGTGATGATCCCAATGTTGCATGGTGATGATCCCAATGCAACATCTAAACTCCACTCAACTATCCAAACTAAAGTGTCAACTGAAAGAGAATATTCTCCAGGTGGAATATTCTCCCCTAAAATATAGGAGAATGGATAATGACTAATTATGAATAATAAACAAGGAATAACCTTAGGAAAAATAAATCCTAGGTGTGTGTGAAGTAACTCCAACACCCCTCCTAAACATCACTATGGTGAAAATAAAGATTGGGTCCCAGCAATGAGGCCATTTTAGGTACCCAAGTACAAAAGATACACTGAAAATAAAGTGAGGAAACAGGGAAAATCTCATGGGAAACCCCCCCCCCTCAAGGTACATTGTATGTAAAAAGAAGAACTACAGTTTCTAGGAAATTGTGTCCTTCACTCCAAGATGACCTCGCAGAGAATGGAATTTATGCTTAGTGAAGGTCTTGGTGAAAAAGTATGTCGTATGTTCTTCTGAAGGATAGAATTGTAAGTCAATGATCCCCTCAAGTACTAATTCCTTAATGTAGTGCATGTGGATCTCGATGTGCTTCATCTGCTGCCTCTGAAATGGATCTCTGCAGAACTTCAGAGTGCTCTGGTTGTCACACCAGATGATGGTCGACTGATGAAATTGAATGCCCAACTCAATGAGAAAATTTTGTAGCCACATAGCCTGAATGGTTGTGTTAACTAACCCTCTGTACTTTGCCTCAGCTGAAGATAGAACAATGGCAGCTTCCTTCTTTCTCGACCAACAGATAGGCCCGAAACCAATACTGAGTGAGTAACCAGATGTGGACTTGCAATAAATGTTATAGCTAGCCTAGTCAGAATCAGTAAAACCAATAAGATATAATGTAGAGTCTACTACATAATGAATACTAAAGGTGATGGTGCCCTATACGTATCGAAGGATACGATTTTCATCTTTCCAATGTAGCTCATGCAGCTCTTGCATGAACCTGGAAACTGCGCCAACTACATATGAGAGGTTTGGTATAGAGTGTGTGAGATGCAACAAGCTCCCCACTAGCTATTTTTATAGTGTGATGTCAACCAGTGGAGTCTCCCCACCATCCTCAAGTTTGACTTCTGATAGGAAAGAAGTCAGAGAAGACTTGTAGTCTATCATGTGAAATATCTCAAGGAGATCTCGTGTATACTTGGATTGAGACAGTTTGATGCCTGATGCATCCTGACTGATCTCAAGTCCAAGGAAGAAGTGTAGAAAAACCATGTCCATCATAAAACACCTGTCATGAAGAATCCTCTTGACTACAACAATCACTGAATTTGAGCAACCAGTGATCAGCAAATCATCGACATAAAGAACTAAAAGTAGAAGTGAATCAATCATCCTGATCATGTATACATTAGGGTCTGATTTACAACATACAAATTTTTGTGACACCAGGTAGGATTGCATATTGACATAACATGGCCTCAGAGCCTATTTGAGGCCATAAAGTGACTTCTTCAGTCGACAGGCCAAAGATGAGTCTGCATAAATCCCTGGGGCTGCTCCATGTAGATATCCTCAGAGATATCACCGTGAATAAATGCATTATTCACGTCCATCTGATGGATTTCCCATCCCTTCGCTACCACAATGGAAAGTGTCAATCATATGGAATCCATATTTTCTACTAGAGCGAAGGTCTCATCATAGTCAGTACCATGAACCTGCTGAAAGATTTTGGCGACAATCTTGGATTTGTATTTGCTGATCTATCCACATACTGCGCTCGTGGTCCTGTAGACCCATTTGCATCTGACAAGTTTCCTCCTAGAAGGAAGGGGAACCAAATCCCAATTCTGGTTCTCAAGGAGGGAGTTGTACTCCTCCTGCATGGCGGATTCCCAAAATGGATTTCCAGCAGCCTCACCATAAGACTATGGATTTCAATATTGAACCAAGAAAAGATTTCTAGAAGGAAATGGTTCAATGGCAGTGAGTGCAACAGGAGGCTCCTCAAAATCAGATTGATTCCTCCATCTCGTATCGGTCGGATCACCTGTGATATCCCCTGTATCCTAAAGAGTAGTCTGTGCCCACTTAGGCCTCTGCTCTGGCTCTGCAACTGCATCTAGATGCTTTGACTCTACATCTAACTATACTGACTCTAAGTTTGAATCTAAATCATCTGAGTCCTCTGAATCAGAACTCTCGCCTGAAGAAGATTCGACATGTGCATGCTCATCATCTCGAACATGTAGAAGAGTGAAGGTGTCTGCATGCGACAACTGAGGTACATGCAAGACACTTTCCTCGAATTGGACACTATGCTCAATGATGAGTCTGTCTGAGGAAATATCAATAAGACGATATCCCTTCACACCATCAGGGTATCCAACAAAAATGCACTCAGTTCTCTGTGGATCAAGTGGCTTCCTCTTTTCAAAGGGAATCCAAGCCCATGCACGAGAACCGAAAATGCGAACGTGGGTCACTTCCAGTTTGAGGTCACTCCAAGCCTCGTAGGGGGTCTTATCCTTGACAGATCTATGGGGATATCTATTTTGGATGTATGTTTAATAGTTAAGTTCTTCAGCCCATATTCTCTGTGGTAGTGACTTTGCATGCAACATGCGAGATGC
Organism: Picea engelmannii; assembly: GCA_009831015.1. Taxonomy (NCBI): domain Eukaryota; kingdom Viridiplantae; phylum Streptophyta; class Pinopsida; order Pinales; family Pinaceae; genus Picea; species Picea engelmannii. The sequence continues at coordinate 91,843 of ML801047.1, forward strand.
CATCTCCTTTAGAGATCTTTTTTTCTGCTCAGCAACTCCATTTTGTTGCAGAGTGTAGGGAACTGTATGATGCAACTGAATTCCTGCCTCATGGAAAATATTATGGATCTCATGATTTACATACTCTCCCCCATTATCAGTTTAGAGGACTTTGATGTACTTTCTGGACTGTGTCTCAACCAAAGCTTTGGAATCTTTGAGGTGTTGAAAGACCTTGGATTTTTTCCTGAGAAAGTAGATCCATGTAAAATGTGAGAAAGCGTCAACAAAAATGAGAAAAAACCTTGCTTTGTTGATCAATGGATGTGGAAAAGGACCCATGAGGTCACCATGGATCAGATCTAAAGGTGCAGAAGCTTGCTGAGACTTTCCTTTGTCGAATTTCTCTTGAGGGTGTTTCTCGAGAACACATCCCTCACATACTCCCCTAGAGAAATGGATGTCTGGTAGACCATCAACTAATATGTGCTTGCTAAGATGTTGCATGTATCTGAAATTCAAATGTACAAATCTTTCATTCCATATCCTACTACTTTCATTAGCATGAGTAAGAAATAAAGCAAAATCAGGTTCAATGAATTCAAAAAATGTATACAAGCTAGACTGATCATTTACCCCACCGGTTGCAACCCTAGATTTGGTTTTCATGTCGTAGATGTCCATGGAATTTGGTGTGAATATGACTTTCTTTCCAGTTGTGGAATTCGTCATCTGATACACAAAGAGAAGCTTAACAAAAAGCTTGGGGACATGCAACACATTCTCGAAGCTTTCGTTGGTGAGTTCAATCCTTCCTTTGCCGATGAATTCGACATAAGAGTTGACCCCCATCAGAATAGGAGGACCTTTCCATGCATCCAAAGAAGAATAGATTGCTTCTAAGGAATCCATGTGATGTGATGCTCCCGAGTCTACGATCCACGCATTGGGAGAGGAGTTGATGGCAATCAAGGCATGGCTAGAATTGCCTTTCTTGGAATTCAGATCTTCTGGATTCTTCTTCTTTTCACCCTTGGGGATGCGATCACCAAGGTTGTTTTTCTGAAGTATCTGATACATCAGATTTTTTTTTTTTTTCATGCATGTGGATTATGAATGGAATCCTTTTTGACAGTATGTGCATTTCTCTCCTTTTCTTCCCTTTTCTCTTTTGGATTCGGAGGCATCAGTGAAGGGTTTTGTGTACCCTTCCTTCTTTGTATGTGCATGAGATTTCCACTTATATTTATATTTATATTTCTGGTATTTGTGGCTTCCATCATGCACAGTGAGTGCATGTGCCCTTGGGCCTTTGATTGCGCCCATGTTGATGAGCTTGGTTTGCTCTTGTGTTAGGGATTCGATAAAGTCCTCAAGAGAAGGCATATTTCAGGTGGCTCCAGAGGTGAATCTGATAGTATGGAATGTGGATACAAATACAGATAATTCAGTTACAATATTGGAGAGAATGGTGAGAACCATTTGTTTCTTCTCCGTCGATTTATCAACCCCGCAAGCTTTGAGTTGCGACAGTAAATCCTTGAATTTTGTAAAGAAATCTTGGATATTTTCAAATCTTTTTAGATCCAATGTGAGAATCTCCACCTCCAGCATATGTCCCCTCATCTCATCCTTTTTTTCAAATATCCCTTCCAAGATTTTCCAAGATTCATTGGGAGTCTTACAGGAAGATATGTGAAAAAGGAGATCGGGAGAAATAAGGCTGCAAATTGTTCTGAGTGCCTCATCCATGAGATTTAAGTACTTGGATTTTTCTATGGCTGATGTCGGTTTTGTATCTATATTCATGGTTAACCTATACAACCCTATGGATCAGAGATTTATGGATATTTTCTCCTTCCATGTAAAATAGTTGTAAGGTGTAAGAATGAATTCCTTTTGGAATTCCATCTTTCCGCTGTCTTCAATCTTTTGTACCTGCAAAAAATTTTGGTGTAGCTTTTGCTTAGTAGTCCGTCGGATCTGATACCATGTAAATGTGTTGAACCTACACAGAATAGATCTATATAAACAATAATACACACATTTGCAGAGAGAATTAGAGAAAGAAGAAGAAGGAGAGAAATAATGGAAGAATTCTCATTAACCATTGTGAACAATGAATAATTTACACATGATATACTTTGTATAACTCAATGAGTTCGACTTGAGGTGAACCAATTTTCCATAGTGGTGGTATAGAGTGATCTGGACACACACCGATAGTTACGGGAGTGAATTGCCACCTATTCTAGTCTCTCAGGTAGTTACGGGAGTGAACTGCCACCTAGTTGAGTTAATTAGTTAACTAGTCTTCAGTTAATTGAATGAACAATGAGTAGTGAGGAGTTAAATCATGGAATCAAGGCTAATGTACCAATTTGGTGATGATCCCAAGGCAAGGTCAAATTAGCATGGTGATGATCCCAATGCAACATCTAAACTCAACTCAACTATCCAAACTGAAGTGTCAACTGGAAGAGAATATTCTCTAGGTGGAATATTCTCCCCTAAAATATAGGAGAATAGATAATGACTAATCATGAATAATAAACAAGGAATAACCTTAGGAAAAAAAAAATCCTAGGTGTGTGTGAAGTAACACCAACAGGATGAAATTGTTTTTGCAATCTCAAGGAGTAGATGTTTGGTGAGTTGTGTTGAATGAATATAGTGTTCCAACAACCATTCCAACAGATGTTGCAGGTATGAAACCTTATGAAAGCAATTCCAAAGCTATGTATGCAATACTTGGAGGTTTAGCATGGTCATAATTTATTAAGGTTATGCATTGTGTGTCATCAAAAGAATTATGGGAAAAGTTGGAAAATGTTTATGAAGGAGATACTAAGGTGAAGAATGCTAAGTTACAATCATATAGAAGTCAATTTGAAAGTTTAAAAATGGAAGAATCTGAAGATACAGAAACTTACTTCCTTCATATTGATGAAGTAGTTAATACCATGAGAGGTCTAGGAGAAGAAGTTAAAAATGCTAATATTGTACAAAAGGTACTTAGATCTCTACATGTAAGATTTGATCCAAAAATATCTTCTTTAGAAGAAAGAACTGATCTTGCTACTTTGGAAATGGATGAACTACCTGGGATACTAATAGCATATGAGATGAGGACCTCTAGTGAGAATTCTTCCAGGAAAGAAGCATCTTTCAAGGTAGCAAACAAGGACAAGAAAAAGGTTGAAGCATAAACCAACAATTATGGGGATTCAAAAGAGGATATGAAAGAAGCTAATTTTGTCAAAAATATGAAAAAGGGTACTAGCAAATACAAAGGTAAGCTTCCTCTTAAATGTTTTGGTTGTGGTAGAATAGGACATTTTTCTTCTAAGTTTCCTTTCAGTAAGCATTCTGATGGTTAAGAAGAAA
>ML801047.1:103296-133814 GCA_009831015.1 Picea engelmannii
TCATCACGTAAGTGTCACATTGTGAACAACACCATGAGAACACTTGATATAACCCCTAAAACATGTTAGAAGAAGAAGCCCCAACATTTGACAGTAGGAACAAAGTGTTTTCTTATGAGAATGATCCAAATTATTTTTGAATGAAATGAAAGAAGAGATATTCAATGAAATATTCATAAAAAATTCCAGAAACAAATAAATACAACAATACTTGATTTCTATTAATGAAAGAATTGTAAAGAGACTCTAAAAATACAGAGTGCAAGACTCGCTAGAATGGTGCCAATTTTATCTATGAGAAGAGATGTGATGACTACGCTCATTCGCAAGAAGATGATTACAATGAAGCTCTAAATGAGTTTTTATGATAAACATGAATGCCATAACCATAGACATCCAAAAACCTAACCCTAGGAGATGAAACACCAAAAGTCATGTGGGCCGCATTTGGTTAAGTTAGTACATTAAATTCCCATGGTCGTAACTTTTGCATACGATCTTTGTTTTAGGCATGTGATAGCCCATTGGAAAGGTATTTTCAAGAACTATGCATTATGCCATTAAAATTTGACTCCATCTACAGTTTGACTGTGGCACACAAAAATAACACTGTTTAGGGCCCCAAAATGACCCTGGAAGTACAACAAGATGTGCTGACATGAAACATACAAAATAATCCAGTTGGATTAGGTGGGAGGCTACCAATATCCACCTAGAAGATGATTAGTGATTCATACAATCCTGGAAGTGTAGAACCCACAATTACAAAGAAGTACAAAAGAAAGTGTTGAATTAAAAACTGACAAGAGGAGCCAGTTGGAATAGGTGGGTGGTCACCAATATCCACTTGGATCAATCCTCCCCACTTAGGAGAAATGGTATCCATTGCATTGAGTGCCCAGGGAAGAGGGGAAATCATTTTCTCAATATGAAGCTTGGTGAGTTGTGTGCCTTTTTGGAGAAGTTGTGCTTCTTGACTTGTGGCAGAATTTCACAAATTTGTTGTTGGAGGGGTTGGATATGTTCCACCAACTTATTTTCTCTAGGTTTGATGGGGCATTGTGTAGACACCATTGTAGGTGAAGAAACAATATCGTCTTTCTCCTTGACAATCTATTTTTCCTAGATAGAAGGTGTTGAGGCTGCAATAGTTGTAGAGGTCTTCTCTACATCTTTTGAACAAACTGTGAAGAGGATTGATTTTGCAGTATGAGATATTACCTTGCGGTTCTATTTTGGTGGATCATTAGTCAGAGCTACCTCTGGTATCCTGTAGATATGACCTCCCAGAGTAATAATGACACTACGAGGTCTAGACTCATAGAAAACATGACATTTACACATATATAGTTGGCCCAAAACAAAATCACATACATCAAGAGGGGAAATATCACATACTACCTCATCCTTGAAGGGATGGATACCATATGATAGGAGACACTACTAGCTGACGCAAATATCTCATCCCTGGTGAAGCCACCCGATGTTGTATGCATGTGAGTGTGGTGTTGTCGAAAACCCCAACTGTCTGACGACCTTATCTAAGATGAGATTCTTTTGGCTTTCGTTATCAACAATGAAATGAAATGGGTTCCCCGTCACCCACATCTGTGAATGGAAGAGGCGTTCCCCTTCTTCAAGATCTACTAGTTCCTCTAGCTGAATTGTTGTGGTCATGACAATAGAAATGGGGTCTATGTCGATGATCTTTCTATTTTCAATATTTTTTGGATTGGATTATGAATTAGGGTTTAGCTCCGTGTCTTTGACCTCATCCACCGATGAATTTTTAGAGCGACATTCATCGTTGTTGTATCAGGGGATTTTGTGGAAGTCAAACCACTTACCAGTGCCATTCTTCATCTTTACTTTACCCTTTTTTTCATGTTTCTTAGACTGGCTGTCTAGAGGTTGTTGGTTAGGGCCATCTTTACCATGTTTTTCTTGTTGTAGATTTGCAAACCTGAATTCCCATTTGTTCTAGTGCCTAAATTTTTGCTTGATTTTGACAACATATCTATAGGAAGCTCCCAATGATGAGATGTTTAAGAAATCCACTTCATTTTGGATGTAAATATGCAGATCCCCAAAGTATTTTAGAACCAAATGTCCCTCGGAGTCTTTGATACCCATCTTGGTGTGCAAGGTATGGAAAGTATTTTTGAACTCTGACATTGTTTGGCTCTTCTCTTGCCGCAGTGTGGTCCATCTCATGTATTGATATTCATAGTTCTCAACATGATAGTACTATTCTTTGACCGCATACACAAAACAATCCCAAGTGGGCTCGACCCCATATATTCCAAATTCCTTTGTGGAACTTTTCTCCCATTAAGTTTCCCACCAATGTTTGACATGGGGGAGAGCTTTGAAGAGTGTGAAGGTGATATTTCCCCTGTCGAAAAACTTTTGAACAGAGAAATAACCTTCTAATAGATTTAACCATTTTTCTAGGGCATCCGCATCTATCTTACCTTCAAATATGGGAACATAAAAATTAACTAGTACCTTGAAGGGAGAGGTTCCTCCAAAATGGTCGTTGGATAAAGATGCACATGTTTCTATTTACATATGTTGAAGGATGTGTGCAAAATTCTCCATCATTTCGTGCCTCTATCATGCGAGATATTTCTCAAGAAACATGTTAATAGAATCTTTTTCTCCGTTGTTTTTCTTTTCTTCCACAGTCAAGGGTTTCTTGGGTGTTCAAGAGTGATTTTCCTCAAGAGATACAAACATGAGACCCAATTGGCTATACTCGGACCTCATCGGGGAAATGCACTAAAAAGCAATCAAGAGTAGCCTTCTCTGATACCACTGATCCAAATTATTTTTGAAACGAAATGAAAGGACAGATATTCAATGAAATATTCATGAAAATTGCTAGAAACAGAGAAATACAACAATACTTGATTTCTATTAATGAAAGAAGTGTAAAGAGACTGTAAAAATATAGAGTGGAAGACTTGCTAGAATGGTGGCATCTTTATCTCTAAGAAGAGATGCGACGGATATGCTCATTCACAAGAAGATGATTACAATGAATCTCTGAAGGCCTTTTTATGATAAACATGAATGCCAAAACCCTAGACATCCAAAAACCTAACCCTAGGAGATGAAACACCAAAAGTCATGTGGGCCTCGTTTGGGTAAGTTAGTACATTAACTTCTCATGGTCATAACTTTTTCATACGATCTCCATTTTAGGCGTGTGATAGCCTATTGGAAAGGTATTTTAGAGAACTACACATTCTTTCATTAAATTTTGATTATGTCTATAGTTTGACTGTGGCATGCAAAAATAAGATGGTTTAGGGCCCCAAAACGTCCCTGGAAATACAAAAAGATGTGCTGACATGAAACATACAAAATAAGCCAGTTGGATTAGGTGGGAGACCACTAGTAGCCACTTGGAAGAAGTGTATGGATTCAAACATCCCTAGAAGTGTAGAACCCACAATTACAAATAAGTACAAAAGAATGCGTTGAACTAAAAAATGATAAGAGGATCTAGTTGGAACAGGTGGGTGGTCACCAATATCCACCTATATCAGATAATTAGTCATCTTGGAAACTTTTGGAAGATAAATGCTCCCCTGCTCATATACAGGGAGCACTAGCACTCTTTGTCTACCTAACATGGAGTGTTGTAGTGCTCTATTTCCCATTGTAAGGGAGTGTCTAATTGGTTGAGAAAATATGGGAAGAAATCCCCTTTTTCTCTATGGACAACTATGGATGGATCGAGTTGGTTTGGCTCGAATCTAACCCTTAGGCTGCATATAAAGAAGATATAAAAATTGATGGATTTATTTCCTCAACTAATCCCAAATACAACCAAGGTGGTTGAACCTCTCAAAGCCTATAAATGGAGGAATTCTCATGGTGAATATCGAGGAGAAATTATCAACAAAGTATTGTTATTCTGATTGCAGATCTTTTGAGTAAGGGTTGGACAAGGAGGAATTGGGGAGGTTGTTGCAACATCATTTGAATATTGTAAGTGTCTCTTTAAAGTTTTCATCAATATACGTGGCCTGTTTCCTTCTAGTATGTGTCTACATGTACTTGTCTATGCTTGTTTTAATCTTTCATAGATATATTGGTTTGTCTAATCCATTAGAGTAGGATATAGTTTATTTTCTCTTGTCATCCATTGTAGTTATTGTTCGAAACTTGTGAATTGGATAATCATGGACACACTTTGAAAGTGAGGTACATCATACTATCCATCCTTCTCTATTTTTCGATGGGAATAATTAATCTATAGGAATGGTAGTGTCCAAAGGTAGTTTTTGTCTTGGTAGAGGGGTTTGTACTCCAAGAGAAGATTCACCCCTCCGCAGGGGAATTATTATGTAACACTTATCTATTGACTTTTCTAGAATGATGCGATCATAGACTCATGACATATCATATACTGGTGGCATCTTTGACATTGATTCTATCTAACACGGTCCTAGTATCTCCTTCCTGGCTTGTGGATATGTCTCTTTCTCTTTTTGTGGATTAAATGTTGGGTTGGAATCAGTTGCTTTCCTTATCCATTGCTTGAACCCCTTTTCTTTTTTCATCACATCTGCTCCAGTTCTTGTTCCGCCACATGTAATGATGCAGGAGCATCACCAACTCATCAATCAAGCCAACACATCAAGCGAATATCAACTGGATGAACATACCCAAATTTTTAAAGTTCTTTGGGATTTTAGTGCCAAACCTTCAATGAACCATTTATGAAGGAGCGCCTTTTGTATATTGTATCAGACCTCGAGCCATATGCTCTTGTCTGAAGTAGATAGGAGGCATTTAATAGGTTTAATGCAGGTAGGTAGGATTTTTATTTCTAGATTAGACAGTTTTAGATGGAAGGAGGGAAAACAGATATAGACACCCTCATTGTGATTGTAACATTAGCCAGCATTCAGACAGAGAGAGAGCTAGAGCATTCAGAAGAAAGGAGAAAACAAAGAATATTGTATGAAGAACACCCATGTACAGGCATTTTGAATTAATAGAAGGAAGCTTTGATTCAAGCTCATGGTGTGTGTTGTTTTCTCTGTGTATTGTTTATGTGCTCATGAATGTTTACTTCTTGTTATGCATTTTCTTTGTATATGTTGTGCATGTGATTTCATGTTTCAAACCGAAGTCTGAAAGGGAGAGAGAATGAGGTTCAATCATTTCTCTATCTGAGCCAGGAGATTCCTGCAAGGCGTGCAGTTGAATTCATCCGCAAGGAGTGCGTTGATGAAGGCTCAGTCAGTTTAACACTTCTTCTCATTCACCCAGAAGTGAGAGTGGGTTTTTGAAGCCGTGCAAGGAGTACGTAGGCTGAAGTAGAAGCCTCAGTTGTAAATTTGAGCATAGGAAATCAAAGACTGTTGATGCAGGAGTGCACAGAGTCGGAAGGATTCAACACTTGGGGAGTTGTTGAATGTTGAGCGCAAGGAGTGCGTGCAAGTTCCTCTAAAAGAATCAGAGCAGAAAATATCAGGAGGTATAACACCTTCGTGATATCATTAAAAGAGAGCACAAGAGTTTGTGCCGAAGAAGGTTCGAGCAGGAGATGCGAGTGCATGTGTCAGAGGACAAGTTATGAGAAAGAACAGTTAGCATTCTCGAGAAATCTTCAAGGAGGGAGAAATCGACGGTCAGGATTCATAGAGGAGATCGATGAAATCCCGTCAGCCATTAGATCTCAGGAAGTTGTGCAGAGTTTAAGCCCTAGCTCATAGAGGAGGAGTCCCAGAGGAGTCATCGGGATATCAGAGTCATCGAGGTTTTGCTGAACAAGAGAATCGAGACCTTGTGGTTCTCGAAATCCCGAGAAAGGATCTCAGCAGTTGATCTCGGTAGGACACATGTCAGGGATCCAGGGATTCATTGGGGTTTAGTTCATCGGAGAATTGGGGTTTCCGAGGACATAGAATTCTCTCATGTTGGAATCGTGATCCGCGATTTCCCGACTAGAGTTTTGAACTGTCCATCGGCGAGGACGCGTGGCAGGAGATCCTGACGAGTCAACATTTGGAGCGTTGGAGTTTCCAGAGGCATAGAACTCTCGCATGTAGGAATCACTATCTGCGATTTCCCAATAGGATCAGAGCCATCCAAACATCAGGGACATGTGGCAGGAGATCCCAGAGAGTTGGAGTTCGGGATATCAGGGTTTCCGGAGTCGTGAAACTCTTGCACAATGAAATCGTGATCCACAATTTCCTGACACATCCAGAGTTGTTCGATTTGAGGGACACGTGTCCGAGGATCCAAAGGAGTCGAGGTTCATCATTTCGGGGTTTCTGCATATAAGGGAATTGTTGCATTAGAAATCGCGATTTCGCGATACCTGATAGAGCGACGAGGAAGTGGTGACATGGAGGAAAGAGTTCACACGTGCATCGGGGATCAGCATATCAGGATTCTCGGTGACGAGAAAATCATGCCAGGAGAAATCGCAAAACTCTGAAATGTGACGGTCCCAGAGTCATAGCTAGGTGTCATCCGTATCGGGTTTTAGGACTTGGAGGGTCCTGTGAATTTGTGCAACAGAAATCGCGATTTAGAGATACGCGATTTCCTGATCACCACAGAAGTGTGGGCCATAGGCACCATAGTAAGGGACAGGTGTCGGAAGGTCAACCCTCACTGGAGTCAACACCAAGTGGCATCGAGAATTGGAGAATCGGAGATCCCAAGGGTGTAAGTTATACACACTCCAACTCCACAAATTTTGAAACTCCGATAGGGGAAAGGACCATGGTCTTGTGGACCAGCAGGTCACATGCGAAAAGAGTTAGCCGGAGGGAGCTAAGGGGTGCAGTGAGTACCATTGGGGATCAGGAGTCGAGGATCCGTGAGGACAATGGATTACAACAGTGCTAGTGCCGATTTCTCGATGGGGAAATTCCTGATAGGAGCAAGGAAAGAATTTGGAGGATATTCATCGGGGTTTGGGGATTTGTAAGACCTGATCTCGTGAGTGTAGGACTCGTGATCACGCGAGGCCCAATTTCCTGATAGGACAATGGGGAATCATAAAGAGAATTCTGTGGGTGTTGAGAACTCCCGATAAGGGGGTTTGAAGAGCATTTTAGTTCTTCGGGCCGTTCAAGGAGAAGGTCCTGTGGGAGCGGACGTGCCCTGGGTGGCGCGTTTGCGTCATGTAATGACTGCTACTCTGGGATTATCATCACACTCCTCAGCTGCTATCATATGTAGGTTCTAGTTTTGATTCTGAGTCTAGTTCTGATGTTGGTTATGATTCCCTCTTGCTTTCCACTTTTCTATCACCCGAGTAAAGTATTTGGTTGCATGGTCCAATGTTTTGCAATATGTGCATGTTGTGCGAGGATTCATCCAGTCTCTCACTAAATGTACCAGTTGATTGAAATTGTAACAAATGATCGATCCTCTACCTCATCTGCCAAGTCCACCACGTCTTTGACCTCTGTTGAATCCTCCTCATCCACCTTGGTTAAATCCTCTCATGTTATTGTACTGTGGAATCCCTCCTTCCGTTGAAACATTTTCTTCTTTTATTTTGTATGCATTTGAAGTGCATTTTCTCATTAGCTCAAATTCATGACAATCTTTCTCATCGTCTCCTAAAAACTTGCAAAAGTTATAGAACAAATGCCTGGGTGTACTCTGGTACTTCTGCAATAATGGACAAGTAGACTAATGATTTCCCCATGTCTTGCATATTTCACAATATCCTACTCCTCCTACCAATGGTTTCAGTGCTCCTGTACCCATATACTGCACAAATGTTGGGTGTTATTCTTTATGATGTCATTATCTCTTACATGTAATACACCAAACTTGTTCACGCTTTTCCTTTTCCTTCATTATTTTTGAAAATTGAATCCTTAGCACAACCAACTATGATTTTACCTATTCCATATCTTCACCATATCCTATGGGAGATGATTTTACTTCATTGCAACTTCTAAGTCTTATGGCTTTGATGTGACCTTCTGTTGTGTCAATAGACAACGAATGTCTGGAAATAGTCCTGCAATAAAACATTCTTGATGTTATTCGTTAGGAATTAGAAATGTTAATCTACCCATCACATATTTAAACCTCTGATCATAATCACAAACTGTTTCATTCTGTACTTGTTTAATTTAGTTAAGATCTATGATATATTGCAAGTCAGATTTCAACTTCCAAAATTCCTTTAACAATGCTTGTCCAATCTTAGCCAGAGTTCTTGACTTTCGTGTTAGTGTAGTAGTTTCATACTTCATGTACCATAACATTGTGTGACCTTTTAAAATTGTAGCTAACTGTGCAATATTCATTGCTTCATATTGAACATTCTTTATAGTCCATATTGTGTCACATACAAACAGATGTTTCTCTGGGTCCTTCAACCCCGCTCCCTAAAATTCGGGCATCCTTAGTGTATTTTCTATTCCTGCCATTGCATTATGTGTAGTACTTACCCTTGGTGATGTTGACTAACTCTGGATCACTGAGCTAAGCCTTCTGGAATTACATTGTTGAATTCCTCCTCTGGTTTTCTATAGGTTGATTCCTTTGATGTTTTATCTAACACTAGTTGTTTTGTTCCATACTTCAGTCCTTCAACTGGATAGTAAAACATTGTTCCTATTTTGACTAGACCATCGACCTATGATTTGACTAGTCTTTCATCCTCAGTTTCTATTGTTTCATCGAATAAATACCCTCCAACTTCTAATTTCCCTAATGATTTGAACTTTATTTCACATATTTCTTATCTACCTCAATGGGATACTAAGAAAATTGAAGCTGTTGGAGATTATTCTAGAGATGCCTCCTCCAGACGACAAACTCAAAGTCAAAAGAAAAATTCCAGTGTTTCCTTAATGAATCGTGTACTTGAAACTTTTGATCTTGTCACCTACTCAGATTTTGAAGGATAACCTAAATGGGAGTAGGATATGAAGACAAAAATTGATTCTTTATCAAAGAATCACACATGGAACTTGGTTCCCCAACCACAAGGAAAGAACATTGTGAAGTGTTGTTGGGTCTACTAGACCAAATTTACCTCTGAAGGTGTTGTTGAGAAACATAAAGAACACCTAGTTGTGAAGGGATATTTTCAACAAGAAGGCATTGAATACAATGAAACATTTTCCCCTATCGCAAATATGAACTATGTTCAACTGATTCTTTCCGTTGTTACTCATTTTATATGGAAAATTCATAAGATCGACATGAAGAGTTCCTTTGTTCATGGAAACCTATCTAAAGAAATGTTCATGGAACAACCACCCAGTTTTGTGATGGATTCTAATTTGGGTTTTCAACTCAAGAATTCGCTTTATGGTTTGAAGTAGGCTCTTTGAGCTTGGTATGCTAAGATAGAAAATTTATTTCTTTGACTTGGTTTCAAACATTGAGAATTTGATCACAACTTGTAAGTACTACACACAAATGGAGACACCTTGATTGTTGTTGTATATGTATATTACTTACTCATTACTGGAAATAATAATGTTCTCATCCTTTGACATGACAGATCTTGGTACTATGCATTATTGTTTGGGTCTTCAAGTGTTACCACTTTGTGATGGATTTATCTTTTCTTAGTATAAATATGCGATGGATCTATATGTCTGATTGCAAGTCTTATGCTACTCCTTTTCATTCTAGATTAAATCTCACCAAACCCTGTCAAACACCCGCATTTGATGATACTCTTTATCGAAAATTGGTGGGTATTCTTATTTATCTTACTCATAGTTGACCTGACATATCCTTTTATATTACTATGGTTTTTGGTTTATGCAGGATCCTAAAGAAAGACACTATAAATAAGTCAAACTAATTGTCCACCATACTAAGGGTACCACTCATTTTTGTATCAAGTATTGTCGAAGTTCAGATTCATTGGTCAGTTTCACTGACTCTAACTAGGCTGGAAATAGTGATGATCAAAAGTCCACTTCTGGTTATGTGTTTCTCTTAGGATTGAACCATTGGTGTGGTCATGCAAGGAGTACAAGGTAGTATCTTTGTCAACTATGAAATAATAATATTGTGGTGTCATTCAAGAAGGTATTGAATAAGTATGGATTCACCAAATTTTGGGAGAACTTGGCCTTCATGTTCAGAACTTGACTACAATATACTGTGATAAGCAACGTGATATATAGGTTGTTGGAAATCCTATTTCCCATAGTAAGATGAAGCAGGTTGAGCTCCATGATAACTATTTGAGATAAATAGTTCATCAGAATGTTATATCTCTTTAATATTGCAAAATAAATGATCAAGTTGTTGATGTCTTCACTAAACCTTTAGTTGAAGACAAATTTATCAAGCTCTGCACAATGCTTGGGATTCAGGAAGATGCAATTATGGAGTGGGTGTCATGATGATGTAATTTCACCTCTTGAATTTCCAAAGATGTGTGTTTATGGGGGGGGGTGGGTGTTGGAACATCAAGAATTGATGGTTCATCACACATATCCTAGGTTAAATTGTTCGAGAGGTCGACCTATAACTGGATACATTTGGTTAGGTGATCGACCAACACACTACATTAGTTAGTCAAGTAGTCGGCATGCATATTGGTTGGACAGTCAACCAACAATCAAATATAGTTTGGCTGTGGATCGACCAACCCATAAATCAACTACAATTTGGACACATAGGCCCTCGGTTCTAGCATCCTTGTTGAGCAGACTTGACAACGTGGATTTGATTCTATGGAATTTGCTTAGATCTTGAGGATATAAATAGCAGACCCCTCTGGTCATTATCATCATCCATATTTTGAAATAGATCATCTAGATCAAGATGTGCAATATTCACTATGATGTTCTGATCACAGTTCCTTATTCTTAAGTGTTGTAATGGTGTATTTAGACACCATCTTTATCTTCAATTTTTTTTTGTTCCTCCTTGATTATCTGCGGTAATGTGTTTTTTGCTTCATGTTGTGTTCCACCATATTCCCCAACATTTATTCAATAGAAAAAATATTATAAACTTAAAAATTCAACCATGTGCATGCATAAAAATGATAATCCAATAATGTGCATATCAACCAATTCCTACTCATAATTTGAACCATTTCAAGTCATATCAATCCTTGAACCAAATTTATGAAGTGACGTGCATTTGAATATTATTTTGACCATGGGATAGTGTTTCCATCGTGTAGCATGGAGTCCATTTGATCAATATTGAACCATCTCAGGTGTTTTAGAGATAAAATCGATATGATGGATTTCCTCATGAAGACGCGCTAGTATGCCAATCAATGAAGAGGGCTATTGGATTGCAAGATAGTTACAAGATTTCCTATAGCATACTTGTTCATCCACTTTCTCATAATTTCCAAATTGGGTTGGGATGATCTTTGGTGAGAACTTTACTCTTATCATGATTCTTCAACACACAAAATTTGAGAAAAACTTAGTTCATTGATTTTGAGAAAAATACAAAATGGAAATAGGTGATGGTGGCTCATTTCTTGAAAAATATGGACTGGATTCACTCAAAAGTTTCAAGGTTTATTTATATGATCTAATTTCATCTCCCTACCAAATTTCCCATCCCTCTGATGCACAGTTTGCAAGATATGGTCAAATCAACTTCTGCACTTGATTAAAAACAAAGTTTTGGAAATGGTTAGCTTTCAAACAAATCACCATACTTTGTTTGTTGTTGTAGCTGAGGCATGCAATCATTTGTTTCTTTTAAGTATAGTGAAAAATAGGCAATGATGCATTCTATTTGTGCATTTAAGAATAAATTGTATGAGCATTAGTCCTTTAACACTTAACATAGCTACATAAGCACCCTACTATGCATATAATCTGAAGGAATATACAAACCTTATACACTAAAAGATGGGCTTCATGTACAAGTTGATTTCATATTGTTGAGGTTTGCATTGAAACCAAATTTAATCACATATACAACAAAAACTATGGACTAATTGCTGAAACTTTCATTCATTATATAAGATATTTCTCAGAATTTACATGTAGATAGAGATTAAATCTTCTTGATTCTCACCCCTTCACAATATTTCACTATTTAAATAAAATTATCCTCAACATAGTGTGCCAACACCTACATACTAACATAGTATGAATCTTGTTCTGTGCAAAAAAAAAAATCCAACATCAATTACATTTTTGTAGTAGCCTTTTTCTAATCCTATAGCAACAAATATAATTTATCATTGGCAATTTCCAACAATAGAGAATGATCAAAAAGAAGGGAGTAGGATACTCAGGATGCTTAATTCATATTTTATCCAAATGTAAATTAAAGGAAGCCACATCACAATCAATTTTCAGCTACCTTAGCAACATCAACATCCTTATGCTGAGAAAAAGGAATCGAATTATGATAATATCATATCCCAATCTGCAATTTGAAAAGATTAAATAGAGTACATATATGAAAATAGAAGAAAAGGTCATAAGCATCTATATCCTTCATGTGTACCCTCACTACTATCAATCAATGGTTTGGTTGGAATTTTTTGTTGACTTTTTATTTGGTTGTAGGTTGGTGAAGAACAATGGTGCAAATTCATGTGCTCACCGAATCTAAATAGAAATTGACAACAAGTAGTTATATCTCTTTCCATATTTCTTCAAAAATATAGAAACCAATGTACTCATACACCCTCCATATTAAATAGAAATCCCATTGTGAAGGCCATTTAATCTCAAAATTTTCAAATGTCACCTCATAAGTAAAGGAGATATGTTCATTCTCAAACACTTTAGATCTAGTAACCGCTTCAACTATTTTTACTATGGAAACTACTAAGGCATGTGGGATCAAAAGACAAATACCATATCAACTTTAATTGTTCCATAACCCATGGATCTATCATCAAATCTTAATCATGAAGGAGGGTATTCTTGACATCAAATTGTGCATAAAATAATTTTCGAATATCAAAATCTTGACACTGAGATCACTATCCTATCTTTATGGTTGTGTGTTATCTTCTTTTCACAAACCTATGCACAAAAAAGTATTCCCAGGGATCAGTGTAAAGACAATTTGAGTGATTCAAAAGGGAGACAATGTATTTTTACCCTTTTTACGACAATGTACCTTCAAAGTTTCATTTTGATGAAGAAAAGACCAATCTGTGCAAAAATATTGAATTTGAGTTGTATTCCTGCATAGTGGTAAAAAGTAGAAATATTCCTTAAAAAATTGCTCACATATTCTTCCTTGTGCATATTCAGAAAAGTTTTCCCTTCTGTTGCTCAAATGGTTATATTCTACACAAAACCCATGTCTAAGAAATCCTTAATTCAGCCTTGATTGCATGCAAATGACATGCAAATAGTGCCCTTAGAGAAGATTTCATTGTTTTGAATTTTTGGATTGAATTTTGGTTTGAATTTCTCCCCATGAGCAACTAGTTTGAGTTTCTTGTGATCTGATAGGAACCAAAGAATTTATTGATCATCTAGAAAAACCTCCAAGTGGTGGATTTTGATTTGGGGAACCGAAAGTATGTTAACCAGTGAATGGTGTTACAAGATCTGCATTGTGGTTACCAGATCTACACTATGGTTACATGATTTTCACTGTGGTTATAGGATCTGTTGACAATTATTTTTATTTTGATGACATCTATTGAAACATCCCTATAGTACCTAAATCATCCCCAAACTATTGAATTTTTATTCAGAGTTGTGCTCATATGAAAAGAAATGAGGGGTTACAAGAACATCAATAATCAAATGTGGGGAAAATATGTCGATAAAAAATGTTTCACATAGAGGCAAAATGATCATATGAGAGATATGGATTATGGTTTTAAAAATGTATGAATATCTGCGCCCCCAACTAAAGGTGTTTTCCATCCTAGGTTTTTTTTTTGAAAATTAGAGAAGGGCATATGAGAGCAGTTCATAAGGAATCATGAGAGGCAAAGGGGATTTCCATGTACATTTCTTCTAGAATTCAAGGAATTACAGATTAAATATCAGAAAACAACATACTTGCACCTATCTCAGAATCCATGAGTTATGCATCTGAGAGATATTGTGATAATGGAGGAATATTCTGGCTACTTTTGTCGGATCATGGTTCTGAAGTGAAACAATACGATATGAATCACATTTCTTTCTTCATATTGGCTAGATGAATAGAGGGTAAGATATGAAACT
Source organism: Picea engelmannii (assembly GCA_009831015.1). NCBI lineage: Eukaryota > Viridiplantae > Streptophyta > Pinopsida > Pinales > Pinaceae > Picea > Picea engelmannii. The sequence continues at coordinate 117,453 of ML801047.1, forward strand.
GGAACCTATGTACCTTCTTATTGATGGAACTAATATATTGGAGCGAAACCTTTTATTTGAAAAATATAGAAGCTACAAACTATTGTTAGTGATATGAAACCATAAAGTCTTCAACTGTATCCAAACCTCTGGTACCATTCTATCCATGTGAATGAATGTGGTGAAGTTGAACATGGGAAGAATTCATTGGATTATCGATCAATAATATATATCGTTAACCAATGCAAGACAACTTTCATTAATGAAAATGAGCAAGGTACCACAACACATTCTGACAAGTATGAATGAATGTGCTAAAGTCAAGTAACTTGCATAACATGTCAATCGAGAGACATTGATGATTTTCCATTGTTTATAGTGAGGAGCCCTGCAATTACTGCATGCAAGTCCCAAGGTACTGTAATATATCTCTAAACTTGATCCCAGATAAGATGATAAAGTCGATGGGACAATATTTGTCGGAAGGAGGGCCATAAGGAATCCCACATCATCCAACTCGATCATAGAAAAAAATGATTTGAAGAACCATAAATGAAATATTTTCACTATCAAGTAAGAATTTATTTGGAAAAAGGAAAAGGATAGTGAGGTAACTCAACATGTAAGTGAGCTAAGATAATTTATTCATGGGTTAAGTGTGGGTGAATCAGGGAAGCATGGTAATCTTGTGAAGGGAAAATGTGTTGAAGTCATGATCTGGTAGTAGTGGTAAGATGAAAAGTATAAATTTCACTACATAAGAAAATGGAAGTTTGGACTTCGACATGCATGTATTGTTAATCTTGGGAGAAAGAAAAAATGAATGAGCATACCATGACATAATGGGATTATGGAAAGATTATTTCTTTATTGATGGCATGGTGGGTGTGACTTTTTTTTTATATTGGTATGCACTTGGTATTATTTTAATGTGGTTGTATGGATGACATTCCCTTCTGGAAAAAAAAATGGTCTTAAAAATCATTTTTGCATAGATTGGCCTCCTTAATCCTCCTGAAACTTGCAAAAAAATAGCACTTTCTTGAAATAAAACATGATATCATAAAAGAAGAGGTGTATTCTCTCTCTTCATATAGAACATATGCAAAAAAAATTTACAAGTAGTTCTTATGAAACAAATTCAAGGAAGATATAAAACAAAATGCACCTTTTACTTGTTGAGGAGTGCTAGCCAACCTAGACCTCCGAACGATATTTTGGTGATAACTTCTTAGTTTGATGTCAGATTTGGGTGATTCAAAAGAAAAATGAAATTATATTCAAATGGATATCTTTTTTGGAACAATGTTTTAAAAATTCCATGAGAGGATATGCCAAATCTTCTTAGGAACAACCTACATGACAATTGTTTTCAAATTTCCACCTAGACCAACAATCACTATTTTGATCATATATTTTTTCGTTAAATGTCGGATAGATGTGATTCCACTTGGATACTAAATTAAATTCATTTATCCATATCCAATAGAAACAAGTTTTAATACGAATTTTATTTGGTATCCCAAAACCTTTAATGAATAGACCTAGAAGGTAGAGTTTTGATCACGTTATTTTAGGATAGTAAATCACTAATTTGTGAATAATGTTTTCATGTGAAGTCCAAATTTAGTAATACAAATTGTGTTTTAAACTGTACTTGAATACCTTTCTCCCCTATTAACAATTTTTGACATTGTAGTGATTTGACATACTTGATTTGCTTGTGAATAGATAACATGCAAACTTGCCATGATGAAGATTTTATGACCAACAATATGTAATTTGGTCATAATGTTTTTGTCCGATATCCAAATGAAGTGATTCAATTTTTATTGGAGATTATATTCCAAGGGTTGTCTCCCTTAGAAACATGTTTTAAAAATTCTCAATCTTAGTCCCTCAAATCTTGATTGTCCCAACTCTATTTTTAAGAGGTTTCTAAAGTCAATCGACTACAAGAATAAATTAAAAAATTACCATTTTATCCGAAAATGTGATCTATGTATGTGACATTCTTAAGGAGTGTGTGTTATAAAAATAGGATCATGGAGAAATAAAATAAAAAAAATGCGGAAATAAAATACAAAAGATACATAATACAATAGAGACACAGATATACATGGTTCACCCAGTGTGGGCTACGTCCACCAGAGAAATTGCCAAGTCCTTCCTTTATTATTATCCAGCAAATGAAGGGATACAACCTACAACAAACCCATTGTAACTTCCTCTTCGTTCTCTTATAGTCTCCTATCTCAGAATACAACATTCTCTATCATATCCTTAGCTGTAATACATTTCCCTCATAAAAGAGGGTTGCCTTCTAGGGAAAAAAAACCTAACATAATTTCTACCATTAGATCTGTGACCTTATAATGAATGGTCTAGATTTACAATGAAATTACAATATACATTTACAAGGCAATTTTTCCTTTCGGGGCTTTGCCCCCGAACCCTACAGAGGGGGTAACCCCTCTCTGCACTCCCCCGCATGGAAGAGTGTACATTCTTCTGGGGTGTAAAGTCTTCATGGGGTATAAACACACCTGGAAACAAAGACCTTTGAATCTGGAAGATAATCAGGCTCCACAACCAACAATGTGTCTATGATGTTGTTTTGAGCTCACCCCCTAAAAAAATCGAATACCCATCTTATAAATCTTAAACATTGATTTTAGAAAACTTATGGTAAATTGTTAAATTTGTAACAAATCATTACTCTATTATGCAACTTTAGACAATAATTTTACTCACAAATTAGTTGAATTACATTGGATTTTCCTTTGGAAATATCATGTCCTTCTCTTGAAATATTCCTCTAGATGCATCCCTTCTTATGTAGATCTTCCTACCAATATGTTAGTGGATGGAGTGGTTCTTACTGCACCACGAGTGAAAAATATTGAAATTATTTATCAAGAAATATATCTAAATCTATTTATACAACACTAACATAATTTATATTCATTGGAATAGAGTACCCACTATAGTGAGGTTGTCTTTGCATCTTATCATCTCTAATCCACCGTATCTAGAATATTAGCACCAAAATTAATCATACACAAAAAAAATAAACAATTAATGCTCTAATCCTTTCTACTCAAAGTGAATTCTAACTATGGAAAACAATTATGCAAGAAACTAGATATGAGAAAAAAAAAACTTGGTTTAAAAATTGGTTCAAAGAAAATAATCAACAATCTCTTAAGTGCCAATTCAAAAACCAAAATGGCATACTACAAGATTTCCAATTCCTTTATCATTTCCCCAGCAATGATGCCAAAAATTTCATTCAATATATATGTCTAAATCCTGTTACATTTAATTACCAATACATGAGTTCATAAACTTGTGAAATTTTGAGGATTTTCCTTGCATGTGATTTCTTCAATTCACTGTGCATAGTACAAAATGTGTTGTTGCATGTAGTAGATATCTAATTGGAAGAGACACTAGAACATGGTGTTGTTCGATGTGTTTTCTTGGGTGCACATGCAATGCTGACTTGTGGCATACATGTAGTCTCTACAAAACCTTGGGTGCCAACACTTGGCCTAGTATGCTACCTGTACTAAATTTCAAACCATAATTGGCCTTTAGGGAGCCTTTTCCCTAGTGGTGTCATAACCCCATCTTGGGGGTGATCTATTTTTGATAGAACTGGAGTAGTAGAATCTATGGCTAGGTGGAAAGTTTGATGTTTGCAACCAGTTGCTAGAAATTTATAAAGGTAATTGTTATGAATTTATTATGTGTTTATATGCTTAATTTTTTGTGTATAAAATGTGTTATATTAGTTTTTTTATTATTTTAATGTGTCTATGTTAAAATGATATTCGAATATATTCATGGATTTTCCCTGCCTGTAATTTCTTCAATTCCTTGTGCATAATACAAAATGGGTTAGATAATGTAGTAGATCTCTAGTTGGCATAGGCACTAGACCATTGAGTTGTGCAGTGTGTTTTCTTGGGTGCACACATAGTGTTTAATTGTGGCATATATGTAGTCTCTGCAAAACTATGGGTTCCAACACTTCACCTAGTATGCTACCTATACTAAATTTGAAACCATAGTTGGACTTTATTGAGCCTTTTCCCTAGTGGTGTCATAACCTCGTCTTGGGGGTGACCTCTTGAAAGAAATAGAGTAGTAGAGTCTATGGCTAGGTGGAAAGTTTGATGTTTGCATAATTATATGTTTATATGTGTAATTGCGATATGTATTTCATGGCGTTATTCATATTCAATCATAACAAGAGGTTACTAATGGTTTCAGAGCTATACTGGTAGAGTAATATCCCCATAAAGGTTGCTAGGTAGGATATTTATGTTCTCCAATTTGTAATTGTGTAAATGTCAGCCCACAGGATGGATGGATAGTTATATTTTGGTATTAGAGACCTACTTAGCATAGTTTTTCATGGCATCATAGAATTGGTGAGCCAAGTTTAAATAATTTTGAAGTATAGTATGTATAATGCGGGTTTCAAAGTCGGAGTTGTAGTAATGCAGATTAGAACTGTGTGTGTATAGAGCATGGAAAGAGGTCTAGTTGTTTTACATTATGGTATTGGAGAATTGCTTCAAACACTAGAGTTGCATTGGGATATAAACTAAAAATTACAGAGGTCAATTTTTCAATATGCCTGCAAATTGTTTGACAAAATTCCTTATGTGAAATTGGGGGAAATTCTTGGAGATTTAAGAAAATTGAGACTCAAGATTTAAAATCCCCAAAATTTCACTTATAATAAGAATGGAAAGGAATAATGTCATATGGATTAAGGATTTGCATAGTTCATCATGGAAGAAATTGGGGAATTTGGGAAAATCCTAAAATTTCTAAGAAAATTTAGGTTGAATTTATTTTTTGGTATCATTGTAGGGATGAATAATGGTATCAATTTGATAAATACAGGGTTACATTTGGATTGGAAGCTTCAATTTGGTGTTTTCATGGTGGCATGTGTAGATATGACTTTCTCTTTTGAAAATTATGAAAAAATTGGGAAATTTAGAGAAAAATGGTGCTTCTATTGATGTGAATGGTGCATTCCCTCAACCTATAAATTATTAGTTCACTATTCATTAATATGAAACACTTTAGTATCAAAAATGTGTCATGAACATTTCAAAATAATTGACATTATTTGTATTATGTAAAACCCCATAATCTGAAATTGAAGACAATGAATCTTAGTAAGATCTCAACAAGAATAACAAATGAGGGATATCAAAGAGAAAAAACTGATCTATGCGAGAAAATATTAGCATGGTTGTATACAAAGGAAACGATTGGTCCAACAATGTGATGAATTGAAACATTCATTGACTGAGAATTCAAATGATCTAGATATGTGTTGGCAATGACTATAGGTTAAGACTACTACATTGCATGAGGTTGAAGAAAATATTAAATCATACAGAGAGGCTGGGGAACATGTCCAGGTCTTGGATTTATAATTAGAATGTATCAATAATTCAACAAGTAGTATTCAAGAATCCTTTTTCCCTAAAGACACCATTCTTCATAAAATAGAACAAATCCTAGAGGAGATGAATTTTCCAGAGCAATTTCATTCCATGGAAATTATTGAAGAAATTGAGTGGATTGAAAGGTCATATTATATTGAAAATGATCCACTTTATATAATTGTGTATTAGAATCTTGAAGAGATGATGAATATTATGCCAATTTTAGAGCATCAAATTCAATATCATATGCTATTAACTTGAGTCAAATTCAAGTGATTGAATCTTTAAGAAGGAAACATGAGGAACTTCACGGTAATTGATTAAGTCTGGTTAAACATTTGATATGTTGGAGTAGCCCTTACTAGAAAGTAATAATCTTATTTAGGGATGGGAAGAGGTAATCTATATTATTGAGATGCTAGCTTTAGTAAAATCAATGAAACTAGAGGATTGAATTTAGTCAATGGGAAAAGTATTGAATCAAGCTCATCAAGACATGGATAAATATTTACTTGGCACGGAACTAGACAAATTACAGAGGAATATATTTATTTCGATGGCTAATATTTCAACAGAAAAATTTGAGAAATAACTATTTTTTGAAAATATTTGAGCTTAATTGTGAATATGAAATTTTGATTGAGAAAGTATCTAATAATGTATATGATAAAGAAAAATCATCTAAAGTCCTTTCTTATTTTGAGGAAAAATTTCTTGAGTTGAATTCTAACTTGAAAACCATTATTGTTGACACAAAAGGTATGATAAGGAGATTGGTTGATATGGTTGGAAAAGTGTTTGAGGATGAAATTTTGAATGACATCCCTTCTATCTACGCTACTAAGTATTTGGAAGAATTCCTCAGGAAGCTCATAGATAGGTTCAATTTCTATCTGAATAATTTAGCATGATTAACGTAACTAATCAAGTTGAAGTTGCGGTCATTGATTCTTTTCCACGTAATGAAAAAGTGTTGTCAAGGCTTCAAGTTGCATTTGATGCAAAGGAAAACTAATTATTGGAAGTACATAAGAAGGAAGAAGAAGCCACTAAATTTGCGGTATCAAATAAGAGTGAGAAAGATGAAATCATTTAGGAATGTAGAAAATATTTTGAAGATACAAAAGTTTAAAAAAAAAAAGAAAAAGCAAAGAAAGAAATGCATTCCAAATACATCTTGCGCGGGTCAAGAAACAAATATCAGTGATAAGGAATAAGTTAAGCATGGAAGAAAAATAAGGAAAGGGTGTAACGTACCCAACCTCCAGCTAAGAAACATTACACACAAAACACTCACTGAAATTAATATTTTCTCCTTAATTAATTCTTGTAGATTTACAACTACATATCACACATATATTTAGTCAAATGATTGATACCACAGTTATAAATGCATCTCAAAAAATATGTTAAACATGAATGCAATGGTCCAAGAAAAAAAAAACACACACACCATTCATATAAACCATTTGCATAGTTAAAAAAACATGATAACACAACAAAAATACTTATCTGTTTATAAATAAAAAGTTGGTTGCATACGAAGGATGAAACTCCGAACCATAGGCATTGTTCATTTTATCTGAACAACAAGCCACCCCCAAGCTAAGGCTATGAGTCCACAAGGAGATCCAACCCACAGGTTGTCCACTCTCCACACATAGCACCCCCAAAACCCAGGGTCTACTCCCAAAATAGTTCTAATCCTCCAGCTCTCTCATTTCCAAGGAATGCACCCGCTTCACTGCTCAAAGTCCCTCGATATGTACCATTCATTTATCAGGTCCCCTAGTGCACTTGGTTGGATAGGAATATCTCAACTAGAAAATCTAGGAACTCTCAATTGCTTCAATATTTCTCCCGGTAGCCTGCACAAGGCTCTTGAGTCATTTCCTCATAAGGAAAATGAACTACATGCTTGCATCCCCTTTTACAAAAACACCATCCTCATTTCCAATATAAAAAACAACCGAATGATGGTTATCTTTAAGCATAACATGGCTATTTCTCTTCCTAACACTCAACTCTTTTCTTGCTATCCCTAAAAATATCCCTCTGAAAACTATCCTCTATGAAAAAATGTGACTGTCCAACTAACTTCTCCCCCTTTTCCATATGAATTTCCTCTCTTTTTTTCTTTCTTGACTTGACTTACACTCTTCCCCAAGATAATTTTACTTCATCCCATGCTCTCTAATAACTATGGGATGTGACCACTCGCACCCACCCTCTTACATGATTTAAATTATTGTGTTCTCACTCACACCCACCCTCTTACATGATTTAAATTATTGTCTTCTCATACACTCAATCAACAAAATATAAGGTCATACACAATTATTATAATTCAAGAATGTGGGTTTAGATTAATTCACATGCATAATTCTTCCTTGGACCCCCTCTCTCTTGTGGAATCATAACCCCCCAATCGTTATTCATTCCTTTCGTATCATAACCAATGATTATTAGTTTTATTAATTATTTAATACACATAATATACAATTTGGCCCCCAACCACATTAATTTCATATTAGCTCTTCACCCTAACACCTCGACTCACCATCCTAATTCACATTTATCCAACTACATTATAATTCACGGGGATTAGAACCGTAGATGTTACACTCCCCTCCCCCTTATTTTTTCATTTTCCTCTGTGCACAACACCCTACATGTGTAATTTCATTTTACAATTCTGGATCCCTAGCCAATTCATCAACATATAGCCTCTCTGGCCCAAAATCACACATGCATCCCATCCTAAAAAAAATTACTTAGGAACTCCGACCTGAATACCACAAATACATAGCCATTCCAACATAAATGCAAAGGCACCCTGATGCAAAACATATATAAACCATTGACATTTTCCTACAACTATCTTGATTTCCACCAACTCTCTTCCTCTTTACCTGCCCAACCGAAGGCATGTATTATTCATTGATCATGGATAACCAAAGGAATGTACAATTCATTTATTAGGGTTGACCCAAGGAATGTTCCATCTTCACTATGCTCATTCCATCAAGCTACACCATTTGTTTATCAGGATCCCTCTGGCAAAGTAATTAGGAATCTCACTACTAGGATCTCAAGGGAATCACTACTAGGAAGAACTACCAGGAAATAACCAACAACAACCTTGTTGTGATAGTGCAATTCACACAGGAGTTCACTCTTCAAGCTTGAAAACCTAGTTCTTTGACAGTGCAAATCACACTAGAGTTCACTCTTTAGGCCTGACAATTTGGTTCTTTTGCAAGACTGGAAACTTGGTTCTTATACAAGCCTGCCAACTTGGTTCTTCTACAATCCTAACAACTTGGTTCTTCTTGTTGTACTCACCCTCTAGGTTAAGGTATCCCTTTCACTAATATACAACTCCTCATATGATCCATCATTTTCCAAGGTGTTCTCACAAAGACAAATGTCGACTTGTTTCTATACTTCCACTAGCAATCTCTAACCCATGGAAATCATCCCATCTACATCATATTCATATAGTCAATATGAGACATTATCATACAATTTTCACTATAAAATTTCAAATATGTTTTACACAGGAAACCAAAATTTCCCAATCATGAGTTTTATGCTCCTATTTGTTTGGCTCTTGCAGCAGTAGATATCAATATTCCTTATGGGATTACATACCTACCTTATCCAAGACCATTTTCCCTACAATTTTTTCAATTTTCATGCATCCAAACAAATTGTTAGCATATCATAACAATTTTTAATTATTAATTTCTCAAATCTGTTTAACAGAAAAATAAATATTCCATGCATGAGAATTTTTTCTCATTATGTTTGGCTCTTGCAGCTGTAGATATCAATCTTTCTTATGGGATTACATCCCTACCATATCAAAGACCGCTCTACCTACAATTTCCTCAATTTGTTTTACAGCCAAACAAGATTGTTAACACTCATGCACAATATTTAGATTTAGTCCATGAAGTGATTTTCATAATTATTTAATCTAAAATTCCATCACTCCCAACTATTATTCATATTAAAAACAAAATTCAACCATTAAGCATATTTTCTATAATTAAAACACATTCATTGTACATGCATTATCAACATACCAAGTTTTTCATAATGTAATCAAACTTTACTAATAAATAAACCAATGTGCCAATAATCATGGCCACATCGACAGAATGCATCCTTGCCTTGAATCTGGAATACCTTATGTTTGTGTCATGTATTCCACCATGTGAGTTGGAAATTAAGGTTCATGCCTCAATACATCATACAATCTCTTCCCCACAACCCATCCGATCATTTGGATACCTTCATCTTTGACCCATACACAACACTAGGAACACCATCCCTTAGTGTTATTTAGTGTAGGAAAAATCGTTGCATCCCAACATCAATTATATGGGGAAAAGAATTATGCACTTGGATGGCACTATAGCCTTTCCATATCCAATATCACCATTCCCTCACACATGACCTTCTATAATGGAATTCATTGCTACAACAGGAGTAATGTCTCCTGACTTAACTTGGTTATGATATTATAACCCACATAACACAATATGCAATTACATTTCTCATAAATGCATTCAAGAAACAAATAATATCTCCATGCTCAAGGCCTCCTTTGTTTATATAAATTCAATTATTGATAGTAGACTGAGGGAATTATTACCTCCATTCCCTTCAACATTTATACATCATAATAACCCCAAATGCATACATGCATGGTTGTTATCAATTTGCTTGATGCTACCTGATCCTTTGACATTTGTAGAAGCTCGTCGGATCCCTTCACTAATTCTATTGGTCAACACTCTTACCATCCTCATTTGTCTTCATATTGATGGATACCATAATAAAAAGTATCATCATTCCATAACCATTCTTTTCTTGGATACACAATCCATCATTAGTTATATTCAAATATCATAGTATCATTATTTCATATTTATATCAGCAGACTACTCTTAGTCTATACTCATTCCACCAACATATTCAGGCATGTCCACATGCAAAAATTCACTTCAATATGCACTAAGCATTTTATATTTCATGCCTATTTCATGCACATGCATTCTATTTTTATTGTATGCTTCATGCATCAATTCTATCATGCACTCCAATGCATATGTATTTCAGATTTAATTAATTATATAGCTTTGTTGTTTTATATGTATATCCTTTAATTCATGTAGATCCTTTTTTCCTTGTGCATTTCCATTCTACTCAAATGTGCACCATTGGCCCCTATTATGAATCTTCTAGCCAAACCCCACTTGGTCATTCTGCATTTCCATCCACTAGGTCCACTAGTGCTATAATCTCAAAACTGCTCCTTTATGCAAAGAAACCCGTCCCAACATCTTTTGTCCATAATTCTCAATAGTCACAGTGATGTAAAATGAACTGTTCCAGCTAGATATTAGCACCACAGTTTAATTAACCATTCCTCATTTCCTTGACCATATCAGTCTTGAATATCATTAACATTGATTGACATTTCAACATTTTGAAATATTATTTTATCTCATCTTTTTGATACACTTTTCCATCCTTGGATTTGCTCAATTTTAAATTTCTCTCTTCACTTCATTGAGTGATTCACTATGAATCACTACTTGGCCACTCGAGACCATGCTACTCCAAATGAAATGCTACACCATTCATTCTCATTTGTACCCTGCTTTTGTTGTGAACTATGATAATAGAGACAACTTTATTGCTTTGGGTAATTTAGACCAAATTGGTAGATCATATCTAACAATCCATCTTCCTTCATTCTTATACTTTCACGTGATATCATTTTTCCTTCTCTTGCATCAATATTTGTAGCCTTCACTACATTATTACCTTCAAGGATATGGAATTCTCCTTAACTCCTTACAGATAATTTGGACTTTCTTCCATGATGTATTTTAGATTACATTTCCAATGACCATACTCATTCTTCCACCTGATTAAGGAGCCAAAATTTATGGCTTCCTAAGATTCCCATTATGTTCAATGGTGTCCTTCAAGTTCACCATAAACCTTCCTTTTGATTCCTTGAGAATCCTTTAGCTCAAAATTAAATTTTGAGTGGATATTTATATTCTCCTATCCAATATATTTCCAATGGCTACTTTCTTTCTTAATTATGAGCAATGAGAAGAAAGTTATAGGTGATTGAATATTGATAATTTACCCCTTTTGTGCATCTTTCTCCTTAGTGATAATAATTTCAAACACCAAATTTGGCTACCTACAAAGATAATTATGTTACTAACCAAGGAAAATTTTCTACATGACATGGATATTAAAACAAACATTGAATTCATAGCAACACTCATATTGTCAAACCGATGCTCTAGTCAAAATTTGCAGCAATATGAAAATGCCAACTTTTCCCCAAGTACTAGGTCTCCTTTCGAGTTGACTACAAGATTTTCTTCTAAAATTAATTGTATGGGTTAATAGATGGATTCTCCTCCTTAATACCTTTCCAACGACTAGTATCTTGTTCAATTATGAGTTTTTGAGTAGAAAATTATTGGTAGCACATGCAATAAAATGAATATCCATCATATCGAATGGCATAGATTCGATGCTCAACTATTGTCAGATTATTCCTTTAGATTTAATCTCAGTCGTCAAAACAATTCACCATAATTAGAAACTTTTCTTAAGTTTTTTGTGGGTTAATAACCCATTCTCCGCTCTTGTTACTTTTCCACGGTCTACGAAATGAACCCTCACATTCCACCACCTTCATTTCTCACCCAAGACAACCTACAAATGTGTTTAGTCTTTCACAATTATTCCTTGTATGTTTCCATACTTTAAATTATTTTACTTTGTCACGGGTTCATGGGTCAATTTCATTCTTGTTGCAAGCTTGCGCCTCCTCCAAAATGCACCATTATGTTTTTCCATATCCATTTTTCACCTACACTTAGAACTTTTCTTGAACTGTTTCATTTTAGGTATAGAGAATTTCTTCGACATACTTAATATCATTGTAACCCTCACATACGACTGATTCTCCATACTTAGTCTATTTTCATACTTCGCTACCTCCATGATACTTCAACACTTAGCCAATTTTTCAAAATTTCACCAAGGGTTCGTGAGTTTGTGTTGTTTCTCTTCTACACATATGATCCTCTCCATGCTCCATGTTGTCTTAATACTTATACAATTTTCTAGATCTCACTGCGGGTCTGCGAAATAGACAGGCACCCCGCCATGCAACTCCACATCACTTTCCATATGCCATACCAACCACCTTGTACCTTCCACTATGGAAATACACATAATTCTTCTGCCACATCATTTGACATGTGGCCTCCACATCATGTTGATGTCACCATATGAAAAAATAACCAAATTTCTCCAATTTTACCCAATTTCCAATCTTAAAACACACCCAATTCCTAATTTCTTCCTCGAACTGCCATGGAAAAATCAATAGTTAGCTTCGTTGTGTCTCAATTGTCCTTGTAGACAACCCATTACATTCTCAAATTTCCCATGAATTCTTTCCCAATTTCATAGGAATATTTCGTCAAACATATCAGAGACATTCTCTGAAATTTAATTTTTTGCAACTTATATCTCTAACATTCTATTAGCTGGCCCATGCAGGCTCAATATCAAACCTTAATCTCTGATACCATAATGTAATGTACCGAGCCTCCAGTTGAGAAACATTATGTGCAAAGCACTCACTAAAATTTAAGTTTTTCATTTTAATTAATTCTTGTAGCTTGCCAACTACAAATCACACATATATTTAGTCAAATGATTGATAGCATGGTTCTAAATGCATCTAACAACATACATTAAACAAGAATACAATGGTCCAAGAAAATAAAAACAAACCATTCATATAAACCATTTTCATAGCAGAATAAACATGATAACACAACATAAACAATTATCTATTTATAAATAACCACTTGGTTACATACGAAGGATGGACCTCCCAACCATAGGAATTGTTTTTCATTTTATCTCAACAACAGGCCACCCCTAAGTTGAGGCTATGAGTCCACAATGATATCTATCCCACTGGATTTCCACTCTCCACACACAACAACCTGAAAACCTAGGTTCTACTCCCACAACAATTTCAATCCTCCATCTCTCTTGTTTAACCACAACCTACAATACCCAAGGAATGTACCCCCTTCACTACTCACAGTCCCTTAGGATATACCATTCCTTTATTAGGTCCCCTAATGCACTCGGTTGGAAATGAATATCTTAGCTGGGAGCTCTAGGAACTCCAAGTTTCTTCAAGATTTCTCACAGCATCCCCCACAAGGCTATTAATTAATTTCCTCAACTGTAAATCACACTACAGGATTACAATCCCCTTTTTAGGAACATTGGCCTCATTTCCATCATAACACAAAACCCAATGATGGATTCATTCAAGCACAACATGGATGGTTCTCTTCCTAGCACTCAACTCATTTTTTATTATCCCCAAAAATCTGCCTCCAAAAATTGTTCTCTATGCAAAAATGTGATTGTCCAACCAATTGCTCCCCCTTGTCCATACAAATTTCCTCTCTTGATTTATTTCTTGAATTGACTTACATTATTCCCCAAGATGATTTTACTTCAACCCATGCTCTCCAATAACTATGGGATGTGACCACTCACACCCACCCTCTTACATGATTTAAATGACTGGCTTCTCCTACACTCAATCAGCAAAATAGAAGGTTATACACAATGATAATAATTCAAGAATGAGGGTTTGGATTAATATCAATGCATAATTCCCCCTCATACCCCCTCTCTCTTGTGGAATCATATCCCCCTCGTCGTTCTTCATTCATTTTGTATCACAACCGACGATTGTTAATTTTATTAATTATTTAATGTAGATAATACACAATTCATCCCTCGACCATATTAAATCCATATGGGCTCTTCACCCCAACACATTGACTCACCAACCTAATTCACATTTATCCAATTACATTATAATTCGTGGGGATTAAAACCGTGGATGTTACAAAGGAACTATTTTAGCAACATCACAGTTTAAAATAGCTTGTGGATGAAAAAGAAACATAACTTGAGAAAACAAGAAGAGAGCTTCAGGTGCGTCAATATGCAATTAATGATTCTGAACAAAAACTTAGATATATATCAAGTGATCTAGACCACTTTAAAATTCTAGAGTCAAAACTCATTTCTTGAAGAAATCATGCTTGAGAGGTAGAACAATCTTTGTTTGAGAGCAATGAAATGTTGCAAAGAGTGATTACTGCATTTGATTTTATTGGTCAAGTTTAGGTTGGGGATCTATTGGAGGTGGTTGAATGGCTTAGTAAATCATTTCAAATATTACAAGGTAAAATATTATGATTTGAAGAGTAGGTGATAAAGATCACGTGGAATTTAAAGGATGCACTAGACTAGAAAAATAGCTATGTAGAAAAATTTATAAGAAAAAGTGAATTCATAGTAGGGGAGCATGTATTATTGAAAATCAAGGCTGAAAAGAGGTCACTAAAATTGGGGAGTTTCCAAAACTTGGAAACAAGATACCATGGGCCATTTGAAATCCTTGACAGGATAGGCCTACTTACATACATTCTTGTAGTACCAACATCTCTATGAATTCATAATGTGTTCCATGTGTCCTTATTGAAAAAGTATGTGTTTAATCCTAACTGTGTGATTGATTGGATTGTGATCCAAGTGGAGCATGAAGGATACTTACAAGTCCACCTAGTGCACATATTGGACATGATGATCAAGGTGCTCAGGAATCGATCCATTATCCTATTAAAGGTACAATATACCTACTATAGTCCTAAGGATGGTGTGTGGGAGCATGAAGAGACCATGTGGGAGGAGTAACAACAAATGTTTGAATATTTTTATATAAATAAAAATGTATATTGTATATATGCACTAAGGATAGTGAAAAAATAAGGGGGAGGGGAATGTAATACCCTATATTGATTTCCAAGTTGTAATATCTACATGTAGATACGATATGTAGGTTTGTGAGCTAATGTGATCTTGGGCCAAAGAGACTATGTTGAAAGGTCGATGAGCCTAGTAATGTAAATTGTAATCACACTCTAATATATGAATAAAATATGTCATGGTTGTAAAATGTAGGATAAAATAGTATGGAGGGATATAAATACATGAGAGGGAAAGTTGAGAGGGTTAGGAGGTCTAGAAGGGGGATTAATGCAAAAAAAAATACAATATTCCAAGCCAAATTCATATGAGCATATTATCCCAAGTTATAAGTTGGGAAAAGGTTCTTAAGTGGGAAAAACATGGGCTTCCTTAAGAGTCATATGATGATATCATACCATGCATACTTATGCCTTGGTTTTTCACTGTAATTGGACCCATTATGTTGGTTGTTCACAACTTTAACTCATTTAATTTTTTCTAACTAGGAGTAGATTCCATGACTATGGTGACCTCATTTGAATTGTGGAACTGTTGTGAGCTATTGTGACCATAACACTATGAGTTCTAGGTAAAATTTGTTGGTTATTTTTGCTTATTCTCATTGGGTTGCCTTGGGGAAGGATGGAGCCCTAGACTGAGAATTATGTGGGTGGGTTTCCCATTGTGTGAGGTATAGAGGGTACCTGGAGACTCCATTAGCGCAGCTTGAGTTCATGGAACCACAACTCAAAGAATTATTTTTCTCTTGTGATGGAGCCCTGGAAGGGAAGGGGGATAGCTTGAGGGACTACATAGCATATAAGGGGGTCCATTTCCTAGGTTGTGCAAGCTTAGTGGAATGAGAGTTTGTTGTTTAGAATTGATACATGATTTTGGTACCTTGGCTTATTATGCTACCTGTACTTATTTTCAGACCATAACTAGCCTTTTGGGAGCCTTTTTTTCCTAGTGGGGTCATATCCCCAACATGGGGGTGACC
>ML801047.1:149349-186391 GCA_009831015.1 Picea engelmannii
AATACATATTATATTACATCAATCATCAATCAATCAATACTTTGACATCAATCAATAACTTGACATCAATCAGTCAAACCAATGGCATCAATGACAACATGATCCAACAACCCCTAGCTGAATGGTGGTACAACAACTCTTACGATACAACTACTCACATGACTCCTTTTGAAGCAGTCTATGGCCAACAACCTCCATCAGTTCTCTCCTATATTCCAGAGGTCTAGAAGGTTCAATAGGTTGGCACAGATCTTATAGTCTGTGAGGCTTTCTTCGTGCCCTTAAAGAAAATTTGGCCATGGCTCAAAATCGCATGAAGCAACAAACCGACCAAGGTCATTTTGAATGCCATTTTGTTGAAGGGGACCAAGTATTTCTTCGACTACAACCTTATATGCAGACCTCACTCAAATATCAACACTGTCAGAAACTTGTTCCCAAATTTTATGGTCCTTATACAATGCTCAAGCATGTGGTATTGGTGGCATATCAGTTAGCCCTACCTAGTCAGTCAAAGCTCAATCCTATTTTTCATGTTTCCTACTTAAAGAAGGTGTTTGGAACTATGTTCCAAACTCAAAATAGTCTCCATGAGTTGGATGAAGAATTTTACATATGGTTGTAGCCACAAGCAGTATTGGCCCAGAGAGAGCATTGTCTTCATCATCGCACCATCCAGGAAGTGTTAGTCCAATGGAAAGATACCCCTCCAAAAGATGCCAGCTAGGAATCAACCACCATTCTACAACAATTCCCTCATCTGAAGCCTTGAGGACAAGGTTTTTCTTCAAGGGGAGGGCATGTTAGGGACCTAACCTCCCTAACCCCTCACGTAGGTAGAATAATATAATTCCATGTAATAAAGGTCAATATTAATAAGGCCTAGAAATAAGGAATAATAAGTCAAATGTAAGAAGACCTAATAGAAGATTGAATGATCTTCCTCTAGATTTTTCTTTTGGATAGATATATTTAATATAAATAGAAGTAGAGGGTATAGAAATTTTTTATGGGATATTATTGTAATCGATATCTTCTCTATTGGAGGTTTCCCCCTCGAAGAGGTAAGTGAACATTGCTATCAGTAGTCAAAGTGCTCTTTCTGGTGTTATTTTGGTATTATTATTGTATTGTTATGCTTATATCATTGCTTCTCTTCCATTTCTAGTTAAAATATTTTTGTTCTACATATTATTTTATATCTAGAATACTACACAGTGAAGTAGGAGAAATGAAGTTGGCAATGTTGTAAGGTTAGGAACTCAAATAAATCATCAATTGGAGTTAGTTGAAGGTGTGTTACATCCCGTAGGGTTCGAATGTTCCCTAAATAATCACCACAATGCATAGTTAGAGTATCATACAATTTAGAATAACATAGGAGTTAGGTAGGTAGGTACAAGGTATATATTATCACACATTGATTAGTAGGATAGGACATAGTAAGATGACATGGGATGATAAGAAAATATTCCATGCCCATAAATTTCACATATTTGAGCTATCAAGGGAAGTTATGAATGATGTATATGGTACCATACAGATCAACAAGCTCACATAGGAAAGGTATGGGATACATGACAATTAGCAATGATGAAGGATCGAGAAATAAGATTCATCCATATCACACACTTACAAGAAATTTTAATATTTATGAGAACATATCCCAAAAGGCCCATGATTTGTACATAGGATCAATACTATTAGGATCATCACCAATAAAACTCACATAGGAATTGGAGTGAATCAACACTACCCTACCATATTTTAGTATAGGATGGAAATAAACGACACCAAGGATTAGGTACTTAGTCTACTTTACAACAATTTATGAACCTCCACCAACACCATGTCATTCACACTGAACCAACGATCATACATTTATTTTTTCCCCCGCAGTGGATACTCCAATAGTTACAGAGGTATTTCAGACACTTGCATGAGTTGTATCAAGAATTATCCTTCCACATTGAATGCCCATGGACCCTTCTAGTAGGAGAGTATAATCCTACATATTACATCCCACACAAGAAACTTAGAGTCCCATGGTTCCCTATTCATAAGAATTGTATATTTTCATTAAACTACTAGACAAGGGACCTAACCTATAGTTTGAAAATGACATGAAACATCTTGTCGAATAGTTCCCTGAATTGTACTTCAAATATGATGAAATAGACACCACAATGTCTAATGGTCAAGATTTGGTGATTTCATCCCCATGGATCAAAAACTTTGTTGAATCCAACAATCCAACTCTATGGGTTTCCCCCTCTATCAGTTGTAGTTGTTTGTGTCATCCCCAATACCATAAAGCCTATGAGTGACATAAGGAAGATGACATTAATGCTCAATGGAGACATAACCATGGGCCAATCTTTGGAAAATGATGAGGTGATTTGGACAAGTCCTAAAGGAGGGCCTTGGCCCAAATAATTCTCAATGTTCTAGACTATATACTAAAACAAACTTATACTTTTCCCATCCAAAATGATCTCAAGAAGAAAGAGGTCAAAATATCAAATGAATGAAGCCCAAATTCACCATTAAACTTTAAGGATACTCCAATCATTCCAAGACCTATGTTGTGTTGCAAAAACAACCTAGATTGATGATTTTCACTTACCCAAGCATGACAAAGACTGTTAGAATATTCACCAAATTGAGAGGGGGGCTGAATCAATATTGAGCACTTTTTACCACTTTTAATCAAAACATGTAATCATCAATTTTATCAATCAATTATCACTTATGATTGCATTCAATATATCATAAACATATAACCATAAACAATGCATCACATCATATCCGTAGATACAAAGTACACCAAAGTTTTATGTGGAAACCCAAATGGGGAAAAACCATGGAATGCCTCCTTATATACCAAAATATTACATTCATAGGAATCACCAACTTCCAAATTCTCCAACACCAACTATAAGGAGGCTCCAACCACCTATTTAGAGGCTCCAACCTTAAGGAAGCTACAACTCCCTGACTTCTCCAACTCCAACTAGAAGGAAGCTCCAACCCCATGATTTACAGGATCCAACCTGAAGGAAGCTCCAACTCTCTTTACTCTCCATCTCCAACTGGAAGGATGCTATGACCCCTTGATTTACAAGATTCAACCTGAAGGAAGATCCAACTCCCTATATCCTCCGCTTCCAACTAGAAGGTGGCTATGACCCTATTTCCTTGCCCCTTCCTTCTGCCATGAAATATAAGTGTCACTAATAATCAACCTATCATCCAACTTGTCATTGTTCCTATTATTGTCTCTATTACTATCACTACCAATGCCACTATCACTGTCACTATCACTATCATTTTCATTGTCATTGTCATTGTATTTATCACTAATACTAATATCTCATCATCAACTATAACCATATCCACTCACATAGATCATATACCGATACCATCATCAAGATGTGCATCAAACCATATTCTAAGTCATGTGTTCCATATCATCCATGTAACAATCATGTGTCATATCCATAAATCGTGTGCCAATATATGCCTCAAACATGTTCCTCGACATCCATAAACCATGTACTAAAGCATGTATAATAACATCCATCAACCATGTACTAATATATGTACCATAACATCCAACAACGATGTACTAATATGTGTACCATAAAATTCATCAACCATGTACCAATATGTGCCTCAAACATGTACACATATACCAAAGTACATTTCAAGCTATGTGCCCAATATCCAAGCTTCTCCTCAAACCATATTCCAAAAGCATTCCTTAATCATGTGCCAAACCATCCAAGATATGCCTAAGCATATACCATAACCATCAAAATATAACACATATAAAGAATATCTTTAGTCATGTAGAAACTTGGTGTATGTGATCACAGACTTACAGACCTTCCTCAACTTCTTCAACAAAAGGATAACATATTCATTTGAGTTTATTTTAGTCTCATGGAACTAGTTTTTGGATTAGTCAAAAACCCTAACTTTCCACAAGCATAACTCCATACCTATAATGAATAAGGTTTGAAACTTGTACCCATTCCTCTTCAATATATTCTCTGAAATTACTCCATGTTTCACTCCTTGAATTGTCCCTGAAAAGGAGTTATAGCGAACATGGTAGACCTTATTGAATTCTAGCCTATATTGGAGAGAGAACTTGTAGAGAATGACACACGATGAATATTTTATATGTGGTTATGAAATTCACACAAAACATACTATGGGTTGTACTCTTTCAAATGCAATTTGTCTAACGAAATTTGGATCCTCTATGAAGAAGTTATGAATGTTTTTCTCAAAACACCCGTTTGAGACCAGTTTCAAGACTAGTAAGAAAACCTTGTCTTTCACAAAGTGTATCTCCAAAAATACAATGATCCATAATATTATAAAACATCATCACAATATTTCATACTCCCTTGGAGTTTTTTCCTTCTTCACTTCATAGTCCCTTTGAAAGTTTCCTCAAATATTCTTGGTTACCTCAAATAAAAATCACTTGAGTTAATCTATGAACTCCTAGGTGCCTTGTTTATACTAGATCTGGCACCCTCCTTTTAGGGATGACTTGACCCAAATAAAATTCAAAACAATTTTTAATGATTATTCCATTGAGGATGACTTTATCAACAATATTCTATTTATTTTAATATTCGTTGCAATGAAGTCGACTTGTAACTTCTAGTTTGCAACACATTTTAGGGACTGACTTGTAACTTTTTGTCCTTAGATCCAGGGGTTATTCATTTGCTTTCATGGATTCATATTTAAGAGGTAAAATATACTCAACCATGAGGAACCATGTGACATACCACGTATCTTTGGAAATGGAATGACGAGGACCATCTATCTATGAGGGTTTTGCATGCATGTGTCATTTCCTTCATCCTCTTTTTCTTCAAACAACTTCAACATTCATGAACACACCTATGGGGACTCTCAACCACTTAAACACTTATACATCTTTCCAAACCTTCTTGTAGACTTCAAATATTTTTTCTATGAGGGCCATGCTTAATGATACTCCATAAGGGGACCACTTTGGAGACTTCTACAAATACACCCATTCACTTATAAATTCTTCCAAACTTGCTTTGAACATTCTTCTAGGATTGAATAGAGTTGACATCAATGAAAATAAACTATCCAACAATATCCCCCTTTGGTATTGATGGAAACACTCATACTCCACCTGTGACCAATGCTCCCGATATTTCTCTCCTCATGTTTTTCTCCCCCTTTGACATCAATGGAAAAGGGTAACTCTCTTTGGGGTTGCTTCCCTTGTCTTCATGATTATGATATTTATCTTCTGATATTTCTCTTCCCTTTTCATATCAATAAAAAGGAGTGACTACCCCTGATAATATACCTTATATTAACAATATCTCTTTGTCTTCATGCGCTCCCCCTGTCTTCATGCTTATGATCTTTCTCTTTTGATTTTGTTCCTTCTCTTCCCTTTTGACATTAAGGGTAACTCCCTCTGATTATTTTTCTCTCCATGTCTTCTTTTGCAATATGTCGTGTAGATCAATGTGAGGCTTCCTGTATATCATTTCCTTCCTCTCTTCTGGTGTTTTTTCTCCATTGGTGCTTCTTGTTACTGTAATCTCGTGATGTATATGAAAATCATTCATGCTAATGTTTCTTCATCACTTGACTTCAACTCTTCATGGCTTGCCATATTCACTTAAATGTCATCAATGACATAATCATACAACAATATTCTCTTGATAGTATAACTCTTCCTGATGGTTTCTCTATGTATTGCTATTCCTTTCACTTCTTTCCTTTCTAGTTGGTTTCACCTATCAATACACTTTACTTCTAAGTCACATGCTTTACAATGAGTCCATATTCCTTTCTTCAATTCCCTATGAGCTCATTATTTTCAATTATTCTCTATAGTTCATGTCAAGTATTGTCTTCTATACCTACCAATTGTCCCATGAAATCATCTATGTCCATATTTTATAACAATTGTCCATAACTCTACTACAAAATTGCACATACTACTGACTAATCTTGTATTTCTTAGACTCCCCCTCTTCAATATTCACATTGTTTGTAGTCTCCAAACTGAATGGATTAGAATGATGGATGAAGCCACTCTAATGCAGAGTCATCATTGACATATTCCTCTTTACATATAGATTCATCATTATTTTGTACTACTGCAAATCTTGAGATTATGATTTCTGATAGTACTTCATTCACTTTCTCTTCATGTTCTTTATTTCTTCTCCAAACCTTCTTATAAATGATATCATTATTTTATTTCATGGAAGTATCCATCATACTTCTACAGTCACAAGCTATGTGTCCAACATTGTGGAATTTGTAGCATTCAATATTGTATGGAGCCACATAAATATTTATTTCTTGAACATTTTTTCCATAATATTTGTAATCTACATCTTTATGTCCAAATTTATTACAAGTAAAACAATGGCCATAAAAGAAAATCTGCTTCCTAGAAGTAAATGATCTTATTTCAGATATGACTCATCTATATTCATTCCTCTTCAATTCTTTTTGACCATGACTCCTTCTTTTGAGAATGTCTGCATAATTCTTAGCCTTCTCTTCATTCTTCCTTTCTGGCAATCTGGAACAGTTCTCTTGAACTTTCATTATTGGATGTGTGGATCATCCTTTCTCTTCGATGTTCTTTCTGGGAATAGTATCTTCATATTATTTACATGAGGCCTCACCAATGTATCCAACACTTGTTTTAATGTATGGTGACCTTTGGCGACTGATAATATCTTCTAGTACTTGAGAGCTCTTCAATTTCTTGTTGATATTGTCTACTTCAATTCTTAATGTGACAACGTCTTCTTCAATATTCTCACAATATTCTTCCTTATTCATCATCTAAATCTTCACAAATTCTTCCATTCTCTTTGATTATTCAAGCTCGATATTCAAGGAGATGATTTCTTCTTTAAGTGTTATTTCTTGTTGATTAAATTCTTTTTCCATCTTGCTTAAGTCCTCAACTTTTTCCTTGAGATGGCGTCAACATTTCTACTCTCTTCTCTTCTTCCTTTCTTTGTGATACAATTTCGTCTTCCAAATAATGTTTTTCCTTCAACTGATCCTTGAGAGTTTCTTCAATAAATTTGTCTTCTTCCAGTTGATCTTTTAGATTTGTGATAACCTGCTTGAATTTGTCAGAACATTCCTTTAGCTTGATCAATTCTTCCTTAAGAGTCGTTTTTTCCCTCATTTTATTCCTTAGCTCACTTAAAGCCCTAATTAGTTCAGCCTCAAAATCCACTATGCCTTCTTCACAATATTCTTCTTCTAAATCCATCTGATATGATAAAAATATTTATTCTTGTTTTATCTCATCTTCTTCATCCTGATCAACATGCTCTGGATCTATGATAAGAGTAGTTTCTTTATAGTAGATATTATGTAGATTATCCCAAATCTCTTTGGCTGATGAACATTGTCCCACTTTGTATTTTACTAAATCATGTAATCCTTCGATGATGAAATCCATTGATATTTTTCTTTCTTTTCAATTCCTTGTTGGATGCATTCTTTGGTTTCTTTGAAGCAGTGTATCATGTAGCAACTGATTTCTAAAAATAAAATCCGTGTTCCTGTAAAACAAAATTCATTCTTGTATTCCACATATCATAATGTTGACCATACTTACCATCAAATATTTTTATTCCATTATCTGTGTATCTATTATCCATGATCTACCTTCCAACGGTTAGATTTTTTCTTGAAGGACCTGCTCCGATACCAAATGTTGGAATATTCACCAATACTGAGAGGGGGGGTGAAGCAGTATTGAGCAAATTTTACCACCTTTAATCAAAACATGTAATCATCAAGTTTATCAATCAATTATCAATTATTATTGCATTCAATATATCATAAAAATATAGCCATAAACAATGCATCACATCATATCCAGATATACATAACATATCATAGTTTTATGTGGAAACCCAGATGGGAGAAAACCTAAGAATAATTTATTATATATCAAAAGACTACATTCATAGGAAGCACCAACTTTCAAATTCTCTATCACCAATTGGAAGGAGGCTTCAACCCCCTATTTACAGTCTCCAACATGAAGGAAGGTATAACTCCCTAAATTCTCTAGCTCTAACTGGAAGGAGGCTCCAACCCCCTGATTTAAGAGATCCAACCTAAAGGAAGCTCCAACTTGTTGTATTCTCCAGCTCCAAGTTAAAGAAGGATATGACCCCCTGATTTATAGGCTCCAACCTGAAGGAAGATCCAACTCCCTGTATTCTCCGACTCCAATCGAAAGGAGGCTACTATGACCCCCTTTCCTTGCCCCTTCCTTCCCCACTGAAATATAAGTGTAGACTGAACCTGTCACCGACACTATCATTGATAATAAACTTGCCATTGTCCCTATTACTATATTTTTCCTGTCATTGTCACTGTCACTATCACTATCACTGTCATTTCCACTATCACCATCACTGCCACTATGTCTGTCACTGATACTGATATCTCATCATCAACATCATCATCACCTATAACCAAATCCACTCACATAGATAATATACCAATACCACCATCAATATGTGCATCAAACCATATGTTAATTCATGTGTTTCATATCATCCATGTAACAAGCATGTGTCATATCCATAAACTATGTGCCAATATATGCCTCAAACATGTGCCATAACATCCATCAACCATGTACTAAAGCATGTACAATAAAATCCATCAACCATGTATTAAGATATGTACCACAACATCCATCAACCATGTACTAATATATGTACCATAAAATCCATCAACCATGTACCAAGATGTGCCTCAAACATGTAAATATATACCAAAGTACATCTCAAACTATGTGCCCAATATCCAAGACGCTCCTCAAACCATATGTGAAAATCATGCCTTAAGCATGTTGCAAACCATCGAAGTTATGCCTTAAGCATACTCCATAACCATCAAAATAGAACACATATAAAGCATACCTTTAGTCATGTAGAAACCTACTGTATGTGATCACATACCTACAAACCTTCCTCAACTTCTTCAACAAAAGGATAGCATATTCATTTGACTTTATTTCAGTCTCGCGGGACTAGTTTTTGGATTACTCATAAACCCTAAATTTCAACAAGCATAACTATGTACCTATAATTAATAAAGTTATGAAACTTTTACCCAATATTCTTCAGTATCTTCTCTGAAATTTCTCCAAGTTTCATCGCCCCTGAAAAGGAGTTATAGCAAAAATGGAAGACCTTGTTGAATTTTGGACTACTCTGGAGAGATAAACTGTAGGTAATTACACATGATAAATATTTGATATCTAGTTCTAAAACATGCACACAACATACTATGGATTGCACTCTTTCCAATGCAATTGGTCTCACAAAATGTGGATTCTCTATGAATAAGTTATGACTATTTTTCTCAAAACACTTGTTTGAGACTATTTTAAGGACTAGTCAAAAACCATATCTTCCATAGAGTGTATCTCCAAACAACGATGCAGAAGCTTAGAACACATAATCACAAGACTTCATCCTCCCTTGGAATTTCTCCCTTCTTCACTTCATATTCCCTCCGAAATTTACTTCATATCTCCTTGGCTACCTCAGATAAAAATCACTTGAGTTAATGTTACAAATGAACTCCTAGGTTCCTTATTTATACTAGATTTGGCACCCTCGTTTTAGGGATAACTTGACCCAAACAAAATTAAAAATATTTTTTAATGATTATTCCATTAGGTCCAACTACACCACCAATATCCTATTTATTTTAATATTCAATGCAATGGGGTCGACTTGTAACTTCTTGTTTGAAACACTTTTTAGGGGCTGACTTGTAACTTTTTGTCCTAAGATCCGGGGCTTCTTCATTTTATTTCGGGGCTTCATATTTAAGAGGGAGAATATCATCAACCATGAGGAACCACATGATGTATCATGTACCATTGGAAGAGACATGACAAGGACTATCCATATATGAGTGTTTTGCATGCATGTGTCATGTACTTCATCCTCTTTTTCTTCAAACAAATTTGGGCTTCATGACAACACCTATGGGGTTTCTCAACCACTTAACCACTTAGCCATACTTCTAGGGCTTCTTGTAGAATTCTTCAAATCATCTTCTTTTGAGGTCCATGCTTAAAGCTACGGCATAAGGAGACCACTTTGGAGACTTCTCCAAATACACCCATCACCTCTAAATGCTTCCAACTGTGCTTATAAATACACCCATTGACTAGAGTTGACATCAATGACAACCAACTATCCAAAAATGGACATCCTACTTAATCCAATTCATATTTCAACCATCTAAATAAAGAATCTTACTGATGTAGCTACATCGTTATCTCGATGATGAGCCAACCAATAATGTTGGGGGCCTATTTCCATCAAAGGTTTTGAAGAAGATTGCACTTGTGTTGCAAATCAACAGTACATGCACGCCCATGAAGATACACTTCATGTTTCTAGGAAGAACCAACATCTATGCCATATAGAGGAATACCAAGTGTGCCAAACCAATTCTGTATCACATGCAAGGAATCAAGAAAATACCACATGCAAACCAAAAATGAAAAGATATTTGGGAATCTTTATAAATGATTTTGATAAAAACTCAAATGATCATGGGAAAGGGTATGGATGAGCCGACAATTTAGGATTTACATGCTCCAGGAAAGGTAACGGGGGATGCATGTAGACATATAAAGTGGGTAGGACTATTGTTCACTAAAGAGAGTGGAGTGAAGAAGTCAAGATAGGGAGTTCATGATAGAAATAGAGAGTAGACTGGAACATACATACTTCATTCCAAGTCCAATTTTCTAGTTTTTGTATAAGTTTGCAATAGCACTAGATATAGTGTATGAATAAAAATAAGAGACTAGAACAAATGACACGTCTCTTTGATTATGATTTTGTATCTGAATGAATTTGAAGTTAATGAATGAATGATGAATTCTTTTTCTCTCTGCATTCTTTCATGTTATGGTTTGAATATATGTCTATTTACTTTCTTATGTGTGGCAATTTGTTACTTAGTTATGAATCAATGAATGTATTTAATTCTAAGAGGTTTTCTGGTAGGTGTTGTCCCTCCACATCTGAAACAATACTAATGGTATTTGTGATTCTCATTGTAGATTTTAACCTTGCACAATTAATTACTACAAATGGATTCTTAATAAAAATAGAAAATATACAATGGCACACACACACACACACATTACATAGAGATTTTACCCTAGAAACCCAAACTAGGAAAATCAAAAACCTATTTAGAGTTTCACCTCTAATTTTTATTCATAATCCATCTTCATTGTTTACATTACAATATATATATATATATATCATGTGGCATCCGAAGCCCTAATCCATTGATCCAAATTAGTCTAAAACCCTAATTCCTTAACTGAAATTAGAAAAACATGGGTGAAAAATCATGTGTTGAAAATTGCTAGAAAGAAGGCAAAAAACAACCACTGAAAAAATTAAGGRGCTCCACCCCCTTGCAACCCCCCAGATATGGGGGGATTGGAAAACCCCCCTATGTGCCCAAAGCAACACAACACATGGTGTTGGTTACGCAAAAAATATAACACATGCCCGAAAATMTCCCACTTGTTATTTTATTTGTATACAAGGGGTCACAAKATTGTAGGATTAAACCATAATCCAAGACCTAATTGTGAGAAGAAAATACTACACTAGCTAATSACAAAAGAGGKAGAGGAGAAAKAAAAATAAAATCAATATTCACACATTATAGACTATTAAACCAACTATAATCACAATGTAGCAATCCTTGATAATGAGTACAATAGATAGGACTCTCCACATCAAGAATAATTCCCACTAGGTTGGGATTTCCATCTGCATTCTTGTTGGGATCCAATTTTGTCATATTTTCCGCCATACAAATACACCCATCATTACACCTTCTCCCCACATTTTGTGAATAATATATCCCTAATTACACCATAAACCTCCATTATCTCCTGTTATTCATCGTATGTGGTTAATCCATAATTTTCCATATTTTTAGTGATTAAAAGGATGATTATACAATAGTTTTTCTGATTATGGATTAATACTATGTTTCTATGTCCAAACAATCTGGTACCCGCATTGGAGGTCATTCGGTACTCACACTCCATGTCATCTAGTACTAGAAGGTTCTACAGTCAACCGGTACCTGCAAAGTCATCTGGTACCCACACTCCATGTCATATGGTACCCACACTCCATGTCATACAGTACTCATCTTGGTTGGTACCAATTCTGCGCTTGTCTGGTACCAATGATGTGCTCATTCGATACTAGCATCAACAACTATCTGGTACTAGAAATAATTCAAATTTTGAAATGCTTCTAGAAGAAAATCGGGGACATGGGTTTTGTCTAGAACGTTGTTTACATGTGGAAAAGTGGGATGGAATTCACCCATATCACATGTGTGGACCTCCAGCTCAAAGGGAATGATTTTTCCAATATTAGTAAAAATCTCAAACTACCAACTTGCACCTCGATTTCTATGCAGATGTTATCAGGTCGAGAAATTCTAAGATATGGGTTTTGTCTAAAATATGAAAAAATGAGTAATTTTTGGGCAATTTTTCAAAATGCGAATTAGGTTGGAAGATATGGTTGGATCCCTAACTCGAATCTACCCAAATTACAATAAAACCTAGATTTTTGGGATTTTTGCCTAAAAATGTAAAATTTGAAATACGAGCATTGAGATTCGGTCTCATCCTCTTTTCAATGATTTTTATGTATAAATAAGAGTGTTAAAAGGTTGAGAGGGGTAGCTATTATCATTTCATAATGCAAGATATCTATTCATTGTTGTGAAGAAGATTGAACATATGGAGGAGTGCTTGTAATTCCTTGGAGTTTTCAACTGATAAAAAAAGTTGTTGTTCCTATACATGGTGTGGATTAGTCCTTAGTACTATAGACTTATTCCGCAAAACAGGCCAAGTTTGTAAGGGCCCCCATCCTTTGGTATGTGTTGTGTTGTTTTATAGATAAGGTAGAATACTAGACTTGCATTTTTTGGCAATCTTTAGATCAACAATTTATATTCTTATTTGTTGCATAAAGAAGTTTTTTTGAGGTTATTTATCTTCATACAGATTTGATTATTATTTGCTTTCAATTTATTACATTTTGATTGTTCTCTTTCCATTTGATTTGAAAACTAAAACTCAAAGATCTTACCCTTTGATTGTATGCATTTAGAAATTCATATGATAGGGTAGGTTTAATGATTTTTGAAGTGTGATGTGTTCATTTAAAAAAAACAAGAAATACAAAGTGCATTGTTTCATATCATTTCTTGAAGATTTCTGATATAAAATATTTGATAAACAAAGCATAGAATCTGAATAACCCTGACATTCTAAAGAAATTTGGGACAACAATGAATACAAATCTGTGTGCGGCACATCAAACATTTAGAATTGAATATCATACACTCTTAGAATTGTAGATTTGTTCTTTATTGAATGGTAACTAAATTAATAAGCAGGGTATGTGCTTAACGTATTTCACTTGAACCACAATTTCAGAGTTGAAAACTTCCTTAGATTTTTAGAGTTTCTTTTGCATATTTTTCCTTGTAAAGTTGCTTTGCTTTTGCAATTATTTTGGCTTTGTACTTAGCTTTGTTGCTGCATTGGTTTTTTATTTTAGTTTGCGTTGTTTTTGTACCAGTTGTTGTTTGGTTTGGATTTAGATTTTGTAGATTTCTTTTTTTTAGATATCCTTTTCTGCTAAACTTGGTTTGTCACTTGCACCCACAACACCTTATTTGATTGCTCCTATTTCTCTAGAATAGAAATGTTTTGAAATAAGTAGGAAATATTTAATCTTGATTAGCATTGAATGATTTTGAATTTTTCATAGCTTCAATCACCAACGGATATATTAGAGGTCTAACTCGTGAGATATGGCCTTCCCGCATTGGAATTCTTCCCAAGGTGTTAGTTTCTATCGTGAATTTCATTTTTGTTTGTTTATTTCTTTTATTGCATTTAAGTGTGGATCCACTATAGGAAATAATAATTGAAGGAAAAAAAACTTAAGTAAGATACTCATGATTAATCACACGAACATCACTCTGAGTGCATGAAATACTATGATCTAAGCCTTTATAGCACTAAGCTATTCCTACGTCCCAGTGATGAATCCTTAGTGTTAATTTCCTTTAGTGTGGGTTTGAAGATTGTTTTGTCGGCTTTAGATTAGGATAGACTAGGCTCTGATCCTATGTTTCCTACGCCCGCACCTTGAAGCTTACGAGCCCCAGTTGATAATTAAATGTGGGAATTAATAGTGCATATATTTAGCCCATTAATGTTCAAGTAGAAAAAGTAATTTCTCTCATTAACAACAATTAATAAAGTCAAAAGTTGCTAATAATAAGAAAAGGAAAAAAATATAGGTGTGAGCTTAGTGATAAATCTACATGAAGTCAACATGCATTCCATAATAGAAAAAATCTCCTAGAATAAGACTAGAGTCCAATAATGGAACTAAAGTCCCAACTGAGTGAGAATTTAATAATTATGGAAAGTCACTAAATAAGTGAAGTAAGTTAACTCCGAGTATTAGATGGGTAATGTGCACTTACCTAGGAGGCCAATATTCTTACTAAAGTGCACTCTATATCCATGAAATAGGAAATATCTCCTAAAATTAAGGAAATATGAATTATCTCCTAAAAAATAGGAATTTTCCTAATAGTGGCTAATAAATAGGAATTGACCTAATGGTAGCTACAAAATAGGAATTTTCCTAATGGTGGTTTATGAGCCTGTGGTTTATGAATCCCATGGTATTTCCCCATGGTATTAAATATAGGAATCAACTGGCTAAAAATAGAGCTACTATAAATAGACATGCTATAAATAACAGTCCTCCTAAATAGTAGGAAAAATGGAAAAAAAATGAGTATGTCACTAAGTATGTAATTGAGCATGTACCCCAACACCCCCCCTAAATCCCAACTGGGGTGTGAAAAATGATGAGTATTGACAATATGAAGCCATGTTGGGTACTCATGTACAAGTATAACTGCAGAACAACTAAACAAAAGTGAGGTAAGGAGGGAAAACCGAGTGGGAACAACCCCCCCCCCCTCAAAATATGTTGCTAACAAGAAAATAATGCTAATATGTTCAGTTGATAATATGATGTATCCCTCACTCCTATAATGTCCCTCAATGAGACAAACTTTTTTTTAGTGAAATACTTTGTGAATATGTCTTCCACCTGCTCTGAAGATGGACATAACTACATATCAATGACTCCATCATGAATCTGCCCTCAAATAAAGTGCATATGAACCTAAATGTGCTTGTTCCATTTCCTATGAAATGGGTCTCTACATATCTTGAGCTTACTTTTATTATCACACCATATAAATAACAGATGATGAAAATGAACTCACAACTCTATAAGAAAGTGTTGCAACCAAATAGCCTGAGTAGTAACATTCATTGCACCCTTATAGTCTGCCTCTACTGATGATAAAGCAATTGTTGATTTTTTCTTACTTGACCAATAAATAGTTCTTGGTCCAAGGTAGAGGACATATCCTGAAGTGGACTTGCAATCAGTGCTACCGCCTACCCAATCTAAGCATATGTAACCAACAAGATCCAAGGAATATCATGTTGCATAGTGTATACCAAAACTGGTAGTCCCCTTGACATATCTGAGAATCCTCTTTGCTTCCTTCTAGGGAATCTCATGAATCTCCTGTATGTACCTAGAAAATGATCCAACTTCATAAGATATGTCTGGTTGAGAGTTTGTAAGGTAGAGAAGACTCCCCACCATCTATTGATATCTAGTACAATCAACCAAAGGTGACGCACCGACATCCTCTAGTCTAACCCTGAACTAAAAGGGTGTTGGAGCTAGATTGTAATATGTCATCTAAAACATATCAAGTAGATATATGGAATAGTTAGACCGATACATATTGATTCTTGAATTATTCTATCTGATTTCAAGACCAAGAAAGTAATGTAATAGTCCCATATCCGTCATAGAAAACCTGTCATGCAAAGCGGTCTTCACTGCAACAATGGAGAAGGATGAGCTCCCTAAAATGAGTAAACCATCTACATATAGATCTATCAATAGAAGTGAATATTTGTTCCTCATTATTTACACATTAGGATTTGATCTACATCTAAGAAAACCTCTAGAGAGAATATAAGAGTCCATTTTAGCATACCATTCCTGAGGTGCTTTCTTAAGTCCATGCAATGACTTCCTCAACCTACAAACTAATGATGGATACTAAACATATCACTCTATAAGCTCCATATATATATATATATATATATATATATATCCTCATTAAGATATCCATGTAATAATGCATTATTCACATCCATATGGTGTACCTCTCACTTTCTAGCTACTGTAATAGCTAGAGCTAACTGAATGGAATCAATCTTAGCAACCGATGCAAAAGTGTCCTCATAGTTAATTCCTTTTACCTATTAGAAACCTTTAGATACTAAGTGATCCTTATAATTTGTAATGTATCCATCAACAATTATCTTTGTCTTGAAAATCCACTTGCATCTAATAAGCTTCATGTTGGAAGGTAGAGGAACCAACTCCCATATGTTTTTCTCTATCAGGGAATTGTACTCCTCTTTCATAGCTTCCTCCCATGGGGGTTTCATTTATCCTTTGCATAAGACTAAGGACCTAATCCAAGTATTGTATAAAAATAAATAGGAAACAATGGCTCCATGGTATTACAATCTTGCAGAGGCTCCACAAATTGAGATCTAGTTCTCCATGGATCAATGAGATCACCCACTGGATCACCTACTACCTGAAGAGTTTTTTGTGCCTATTGTGGTCCATGCTCCAAAACTGAAAATTATTTCTACTGGTCAAAAATATCATATATATCACATTCATATATCTGATCAGAAATCTGATCCAAACAAGTCTCATGAAGTTACGCAACTAGTGGCGATGGAGATGGAGGTGAGGACTGCTATGGAAGTACCTATGAAGGACCCTATTCAAAATTAACACTCCTTTTAATAAATAGTGTATCTGAAGTAGTATATAATAACATGTACCTGTTCACTCCCTCTGTATATCCAACAAAAATGCACTCTGTACTTTGAGATTCCATAGATTCCCTCTTATCAGAAGGGATCCTAGCCCATGCACGAAAACCAAAAAATTATGAAGTGATTGAATTCCAATTTATTCCCACTCCAAGCCTCATATGGAGTGACCCCCTTGACTGATTTATGAGGAAATATACTTCGAATGTAGGCTGCACATTTTATAGTTGCATCTCATAACTTTGGAGGTAGTCCTCTAGCCTGCAACATACAATTGTCCATCTCTTTCAATGTCATGCTCTTTCTCTCTGCTACCACATTCTGCTATGGAGTATATGGAACTGTGTGTTGCAAATCTATACCTGATTTTGAACAAAGATGGTCAAAATCCTTATTCAAATACTCTCCTCCATTTTTTTTAGGAAGCTTCTTAATCCTCTTCTCTATTTGGTTCTCAACTAGATGCTTGAAATATTTAAGACACTCAAAGACCTCAAATTTTAATTTGAGAAAGTAGACCCATGTATATCTTGAAAAGTCATCAATGAAAGTAACAACATGCTTAGCTTTATTGATCTATGAGTGTGGTAAAGGAACTGCAATGTCATTGTGAACCAACTCTAGAATTGATGATTCCCTCCATGATTTACCCATGTTGAACTTCTCCTCGGGATGTTTTCCTAGTATGCATCCCTAGAAAACTTCATATGTGTACTGAATGTAGGGTAATCCATTTAACATTCCACCCTTAATAAGTTGATATAAATATTTAAAATTCATATGCCCAAACCTCTCATGCCATAACTTGGACTCTTCATTATCATGTGTTAGAAGAGATACATAATCATATTTATGAGTGAAGTGAGAGAAGGTGTACAATATCGAATAGTGATTAACCTCACCAACAAGATTTTTTGAACCATCTGACAAGTCAGAAATAATAACTGAGTCTAGAGTGAACTCCACCTTCTTCCCTGAACCTGAATGAGTGATTTGATAGATGGAGATAAGATTCATTGAAATATTTGGAACATGAAGTACATTCTGAAATCATCCATGGTCTAGATCAACTCTTTGTACACCTCTGTAAGAGAATCATCTCCCATGAAGATTGATGGTCCAAAAAAAGTCTCCAAGTATGAGAAAATTCTATCCGATGAGGGAATGTGATGGGTAGCCCTTGAATGAAGCACTCAAGAATTAGGAGAAAATGAAATAGAAATGAATTCATGACCATTACCTCTTTATGACGATGGATTTTTCCTTGCATTATCTAGAATACAATCCTCAAGGTGATGTTGCTCAATTGTTTGTGCCATGAGATCTATGGTATTTTTCATGCAAAAACTCTAAGGATGGAACCCCCTGTTACAATAGGAACACTTTGTATTCTCCTTATTTTATTTAGATGCCTTGGAACATGAAATCTCATCTGTGAAATTATGCTTACCTTCCTTCTTTTTCTCTTGGTCCTTCTTACCCTTGTTCTTATTCGTATTCTTCTTTGAACTTCCTTGAGTTGTAAGCGCATGGGGATTGGAACTCTTAAGTGCCCCTATTTTTATGATCTTTATTTTCTCATGGATAAGTTACTCCATGAAAACATCTAGGGATTTGATCTTCCATGTCAACCTTATATCTAACTTGATAGGATGAAAAGAAGTGTAGACATAATACTTTGTTCCTAGTTTGGTTAGAATTGAAAGATTAATTGTTCATCTTTATTATAAATTCCACAAGCCTTAACATGAGAAAGAAAATTTTTAAACTTACAAAATTAGTCATGTAGGGTCTCAAAATATATTGGATTCAATGCATGTAGATCATTCTCCATATGATAACCTCTTAGATTGTATGGCTTCCCTAACAAATCCTTCAACTTTGTATGCACATCATTAGGATTCTTGCAAGTATCGACATGGAAGAGGAAATATGGAGAGATGCTCAAGCACAATGTCCCATAGGCTTCATCCATTCTATTGAATTATTTTAATTTCTCTATAAATGAAGTAGGCTCGACCTCAATCCCCATGGTGACCCTATACAAACCCTTTCTTCAAAGTAGAAGCTCTATCTTGGGCTTCCACTCAAAGTAGTTGAAGGGTGTCAAGATCACTGCAGAAGATGGTTGATCCATAGTTCTCTATGGACTGTCCAATCGGATGTATAAACATGCAATAAAAGTGAATACTCTCTCATAATAATGGCTTTGATACCATGTAGGATTAAACCATAATCCAAGACTTTATTTTGAGAAGGAAATACTTCTCTAGCTAATTGCAAGAGAGAGAGAGAGAGGAGACAACAAAACAGAATCAATATTCACACATAAGAGACTAAGAAACCAACTCTAATCACAACGTATCAATCCTTGATAATGACTATAATATATAGGACTCTCCACATGAGGAGTAATGCGCACCAGGTTGGGATTTCCATGTGCATGCTTAAGTAAAAAAAGTAACTTCTCCCAACAACAACAATTAACTAAACTCAAAAGCTTCTAATAATAAGAAAATGTAAAAAATATAGGTGCGAACTTAGTGAGAAATATACATGACGTCAACATGCATTCCATAATAGAAAAAATATCCTAGAATAAGACTAGAGTCCAAGAATGGAACTAAAGTCCTAACTAAGTGAGAATTTACATCGAAAGTCACTAAACAAGTGAAGTGAGTTCCCTCCAAGTATTAGATGGGTAATGTGGAATTCCCTAGGAGGCTAATATTATTACTAAACTATTCTATATAGCCATGAAATAGGAAATATCTCCTAAAATTAAGGAAATAGGAATTATCTCCTAAAAAATAGGAATTTTCCTAATGGTGGCTAAACAATATGAATTGGCCTAATGGTAGCTAAAAAATAGGAATTTTCCTAATGGTGGCTAAACAATATGAATTGGCCTAATGGTAGCTAAAAAATAGGAATTTTCCTAATGGTGGTTTATGATCCCATGGTTTTGGAAACCCATGGTATTTTCTCATGGTTTTACATATAAGAATCCATAGGCTAAAAATAGACCTTCTATAAATAGACATGCTATAAATATCAGTTCTCCTAAATAGTAGGAAAAATGGGAAAAAATGAGTATGTCAATAAGTATGTAGTTGAGCATGTACCCCAACAAATATTACATAGTCAACAATCCAAGGTAGCAATGCCCATTATCTTTATACATCGAGAGAACTTCTCATTTCTCATAGACGTTTTCAATGAATCTACAATATTCTTCAAAGTGTTCACCTTCATCAACAACACCTTCTTGTCTTCAACCATGTCTCTCACAAAGTGATATTGAACATCATATGCTTCGTATTTTAAATATAAGTCAGGTTATTCACCAATAAAATTACACTCTAACTATCACAATCTATCCTTACAACTTGTTGTACCAACCCAATACCTAAACACAATCTTTATAAACATATAGATTCCTTTCTTGCATGAGTGGTTGTGATGCAGAACCCCCTACCTCAGCAGGTTCTGCGCGACCTCTCGGTCTTAGGATCATTCCCAAATTTTTCCTCGAGCCGAAGCGGCTCCTTTAGTTCCATGTTGGAACCTTCAACGAATCAGATACACAGGTCCTGCATGAAAACCTGCTCTGCACAACATTCACTCAACGTGAGTCTTCACCTCCACACGACCACCAGACATGACCGCGACCCTTTCCAAAAAGGGATTTTGGGTTTCGCAATTTCAGGAGTTCTGATGTCGAGTTTCTTGAACCTTCGATTCCTCAAACTTCGAAATGCCAAAATGTCGAAATGGACTCAATCAACAATTAGCCCCTAGCCCACATCTCAGTCCATGTGACCGTTTCCTCCATGACCGCAGCCTAACTCTAAAGGTATGTTGCGTTTCACGACTTTCAATGTCAAGTTCCCGACTTCTTGTCCCCGATATTTCCGAAATGTTGAATCTCGAACTACCAAAATGTATGACCGCAGTCCCACTCCAAAGATATGTTGGGTTTCGTGACTTTGGGGATTTCTAGTGCAAAGTGCCCCCGGCCTCTTGTCCTCGGTATTGCCAAAAAGATGAATCCCAAAATGCCAAAATATGTGACCCTGCTCCGTGACACACTACTCCTCCATCTGCTTGCCTGTTTTCATGTTTCGGGACTTCGCGATCCCGGCTGCAACAACTCCCTTCTCCTTTGAGCTCCAGGTATCCAAAATACAGAAGTACCGATCCCCAAAACATCGGTCTTCCACTCCATACTGGGATCAATGGATCATAGCCTCTCCTGATCTGATGGATTGTGTCTTTTCAGGATTTCATAGGTCAAGAGTTCTAAATTCTTACCCTTTGCATTCATGGTAGTCGAAATGCCGAAATACTCCTTTCGAGAATTTCCTGAAACCTCGAGCACTCGCCACATGTCCTCCTATTGGACGGCCACGATTCTTTCAGGATTTCATGGGTCAATAATCTCGACTCTTTCCCTTTGTATCTCCCGGTAGTCGAAATGCCAAAATAGGCCTTTCGTTCCCCTCTTCACATATGAGGATTAAACCTTGTGCAACTTTTCTTGGATCTGATATCTATCGGTCCATGCGCCCAGATCTCTTTTTCCTATGCACTCTCCCCCTCCTTACCTGGACATAGATTCAATGGTCTAGATCTCATCCTCTCCAGCTGATCTAATGGTAGTTGTACTCCCTCCTGAGCTTGTGATTCTTCCTAAACTTAGAAGACTTCAAATGATTCAAAGGTCTTAGGCTTTACTCCTGCTGTGAAGCCTGTATCATCAGCTTCTGCCTGCGTTCTAAAGACACTGTCCCTCCTAATCTTTTAAAACTCTTACTCACAAAAGGGTGTCTCGACTTCTACGATTCCTTGCAGCTATGGCTCTGTGCGCAAAGGAACTTTTCCTCTTGAGCTTAGTCCTCTCTAAAACCTTGAAAGGTTTCTCAACTTCAACACTCTTTGCAGAGTCTTTGCATACAAAGGTGCTATCTGTCCTAAGCTTTGGGACTTTAGAATAAGTCCTCTCTTTCTCCCACTCCTATTGCCTGACGAGCCTTTAGACGACTGGTTGTACTCAGGTGTTGGCCTGATGCATTCCTTGCACAGGTCTTTATCCTCTTGAGCTTCAATTGCTCAGACCTCTAAGGTCCCTGCCCCTTTCTCTCCTTGAAAGGATGGAAATGCCCTCTGGCAACTTCCTACTCAAGCACTCCTTGCTAAGCCTGCAGGGTGTTCAGTAACCCTGTGAAGGTCTTCTCCTGTAACACTTCTCCTTCTTTATGAACTCAAACAATATTTCCTTCTGTGCACACTTGCACCAACTCAATGCCCACCTGGAAAATTTCTCTAGAAACCCAGTGACTTTGTATTCTCACTGAACTCGAAATAGAGTTTCTTCTGTGCACCCTGTGCATCCGCTCAATGCCCTATTGGCATAGCCTTATAGAATTCTTAGAAATTATGTCTCCTCTGTGCCTTCTATGCACCTGCTCATTGCCCTCTTGGCAGAGCTTCTACAGAATCCCTCAATGATAATGGTCTGTCCTGTGCTCTCTTCTACACAGTCTTACCTCCAAGGTATTCAACAACCTTAAGGATTCTCCTTGAGTCAGTGACTTCAACTGGTGCGCCCTCTTGGCATGCCTTTGTCTGAATCCATAGAATTCAAAAGTGCAATCCTTGCACTGGCTTACAGAACCTCCAGTATTATGTCATGCAACCTCTTGCATGAAGCCTCAAAGAACCCAAACCTGGAATCAAAGAACTCACAGACAATAAATTTTGTCTATCCCTGCAAATGCATACCTAACATACATCTACAGTTGTAACACACCCACCACGGGGCTAGAAAATTTTCAGCTTTCTTTCCTTATTCTCGAGGGAAAACACTCCCCGAGATTCTAAGGAGCCTAGCGCAAACCCTCCTTTCCCTTTAAAGTCCCTCATATGACCATGGCTATGCCCACAGTCCTTACCGAGAAGACACTTCTGCTATTGTGATGAGGGGAGTCATGAGGCAAGCGACCCCTTGCTCTCTTAACTTTCGAAGGGTCGAAACCCGAAATGGACTTCACCGCTTATCGGGATTAACAACAACCTGAAATAAGTTTGCTACTCTACCCTTCAGGGTTTCCTCCATTGGGATTTCAGGATGTGCAACAACAGGAGGTCTCGTACCTTGGTTTCCCAGGAGTTGAAACTACAAATACCAAACTCTAAATATGCTCCACTATTTCGGGGTTTCCTCCATCGAGATTTCAGGATGTGCAACCACAGGAGGTCTTGCACATGGGTTTCCCAGGAGCCAAAACTCCGAAACACCAAACTCTAAATATGCTCCACTATTTTAGGGTTTCCTCCATCGGGATTTCGGGATGTGCAATGACAGGAGGTCTCGCACCTGGGTTTCTTGAGAGCCAAAACTCCAAACACCAAACTCTAAATATGCTCCACTATTTTGGGGTTTCCTCCATCAGGATTTTGGGATGTGCAACGATAAAAGGTCTCACACCTGGGTTTCTGGGGAGTCGAAACTCCAAAACACCAAACTCTAAATATGCTCCACTATTTTGGGGTTTCCTCCATCGAGATTTCGATATGTCTAACGACAGGAGGTCTCGCACCCGGGTTTCCCAGGAGCTGAAACTCCAAAATATAATAACTTCTCCACACTCTATCTTTTTCAGGATTTCACAAGTCGGGATTTCGAGACTTGAGAGTACAAGGGAACCCACCCTTGGATATTTCGAATGCCGAAACACCAAAATATAGGGATTTATCTACACATTTTCATTTCATGATTTCACATGTCGAGACTTTGGGACTTGTGAGTACAAGGGAATTCACACTTAGGTACCCCAGGTGCCGAAATACCAAAATGTCGAAGTCTAAGAGGAACATTCTCTCTCGTACAGGGTTTTTAAGACTTATGCCATAAAATCCTCCAACAGATCCTTGGATAAACTTTCAAAAGGGTGTCCCTATGGGGAGATCTATCCAGAGCATTACTCAAGACACATAAGGGAATAAATTTCCCGAGAACAGACTTAAAAACTGAATCCGTTCAAAATATATATACATATATATATATATATATACGTAAGCCATAGGTAGTCTTTCCAATATAAGCATGCAACCAATATATATATATATATATATATATATATATATCAGCCATAGGTGGTCTTTCCAATATAAGCATACAACCACCATTTCTGATCAAAACACCAAACAGATAGTCTTATACTGAAAACATTCATAATTGCACAAACCATGAACATACATGTCAGAATATTAATTTCAAGATACGAGATATAACACTTATTGGAAAAACACCAGGTTTGAAGCAACTACTGAGAGGGTGCTCGTTTCCACCCAACCGTAGGCTCAGTGATTCCAAATGGATTTACCACTAGCCACCCCCGAGCTTAGACCATGATGCTATGAGAGTGAGTATCTATTCATTAGAAGTCGAGAACGAAGGTTACTCTCCTTCCTCTCTGTTTATCAATCACTCTATATATTTTTCCACAGTCCTTCTGATTTCTCCCCTCTTGCGATCTCTATCACGACTGCCCCCTTCCACACCTTTTTCCTGGCTTTTCTTTTCCAGCGAGGCTGTGTGTGGCACAAAATTCCCCATGGTGGTCAGGTCTGAGGATTCCACAGATGGGTGGTTCACCCTCATCCCTCATTAACTCATGAGGAGCCTCTTCACCTACCAACCTGGCGAGTAATTCATGTTTGGGGCCAGCAAGCCGCTCTTGATCTTCGGGCCAGTGAATACCAAATACAATATTGGCTTCGGTAGAAGTTAACGCCACCATTCCAGGTGCCTTCCACCACCTTTCATCAGCCATCGTGGTCTCTTTTCAGCACATCCCCCTCCCAGCAATCCTGTAACATATATTTATAATGTTATTTACATTCATCGACCTTTTATACTAAGGTCCATTCAAAATCACACATTCACATCTTTGAGTCTGCCATAGTTCTTGGCCAGTATAGTTATTTTTACTGACTGGGGGAAACAAGGTGTTACAATTCCCTCCCTCTTAAAGGAACATCATCCTCGATGTTCTATCTATCAATATGACATGTATGTACAGAGGTAAACAAAATTGGATATGCCTGTTTCATGGCATCCTCCATTTCCCATGTAGCCTCATCTGGGCCAAAATGTCTCCACTACACCTTGACCTATGAAATGGTTCAGTTATGGAGTGGGGTTTCCTTTCTATCCAGTATGCATTGAGGTTATGGTAGGAATTCTCCCTCCAGTTACACCTGGATCACAGACCAGTCAATTATATGATTAGAATCATGTACATATTTCTTTAATAATGAAACATGGAAAACATTATGTGATTTTACTATGGGAGGAAGTGCTAGCCATAGGATACAGGTCCAACTCTATCTAGAACCTCAAAGGGTCCACAATACCGAGGTGCCAACTTGGCACAAGCTCCCATTTTCATGGAACTCTTCCTGGGCCTAACTTTGAGATATACATGGTCTCCCATATTGAACTCTCTTGGAGTTCTCTTTTGGTCGGCGTAACTTTTCTGTCGGTTCTGAGCAACCTTCAAGTTTTTTTTTATCTGAGTCACTCGTTGTTCCATTTCTTTCAACATGTCAAGTCCAAAAAAAATTATGTTTACGGGATTACTCCAACTAACAGGAGTGTTGCACGGACTACCATAGAGGACTTTGAAGGGACTCATCTTTAAGGATTCTTGGTAGTCGTTGTTGTAGGCGAACTCCACCAGTGGCAAGTAGTCTTCCCACTTCTTGGGTTGATGCATTACATGAATTCTTAGCATGTATTCTATTATTTGGTTCACTCTTTCAGTCTGTCCATCTGTTTGAGGGTGATAGGCTATGCTAAATAGTAACTTGGTCTCCAAACCAGCCATCAATGATTTCCAAAAGTTGGAAGTAAATTTTGCGTCTGTGTCAAACACGATCTCTTTCGGCATACCATGCAGTCTAAATATCTCCTTCATGAATATGTTGGTGATGTCTATTTCCTTACAAGTTGACTTGACGGGGATAAAATGAGCGGACTTTCTCAATTTATCCACCACTACCATTATGGTGTCATTCTGTTTGGTCGAGGTTGGTAATCTGGTGATGAAATCCATGGAGATGGTTTTCCATTTCCATTCCGGGATTGGTATAGGTTTTAATAATTCTGTTGGGTGTCAATGTTCTGCTTTTACCTATTGGAATTCTATGCATTTGGCTAGGTACTCAGCTATGTATTTCTTCAACCTAGGCCAGTAGAATTGTTTCCTAGTGGTCGTGATCATTTTCTTGTATCCTGGATGACAAGAATAGGGTCTTTTATGTAGTTCATCTAGTATGAACCTCTTCAGGTCGTCACAATTTGAGATATACAATTTTCTTCGGTAAGTGAGCAGACCTCCTTCCATCATCTGGTAGTCTTCATACTTTACTCCGGTGGGCTCTTGCTGTAGGTACGAGGTCACACTCTGGATGAAGGGATTTGTTTCTTGTGCATTTCTGACTCTTTCCTTGACATCCGTCTTATAGGTGCTCACCGCTACTAGGTGAATTGTTTTCATACTTCTGCTAAGTGCATTGGCCACCCTATTTTCCTTTTCTTTAATGTGTTTGATTTCAAAATCAAACTTGCTAAGGAGGGTCATCCACCTGAATTTTCTGGCATTGATCTTCGGTTGGTCAAACAAATATCGCAATCCACAATGATCTATCATAAGTACAAATTTACTTCCTAGGAGGTAATGCCTCCACATTTTTAAGGCATGCACTATAGCAGCCAACTCCAGATCATGGGTCATATAGTTGACTTCGTGCTCATTCAATTTTCAGGACTCATAGTAGACCACACTTCCTCCCTACATAAGGACTCCTTCAAGCCCTTCCTTATAGACATCTATGCACATGAGGAAGTCAACTTCGGGATTGATGATCTTTGGCAGAGGTGCGTGGGTTAGTAGATGTTTCAGGGTTTGAAATATGTTTTCACACTTTTGTGTCCATGTAAATTTTGTCCCCTTTTTCTAGAGGGCAGTGATTGGACAACCAATCTTGGAGA
Source organism: Picea engelmannii (assembly GCA_009831015.1). NCBI lineage: Eukaryota > Viridiplantae > Streptophyta > Pinopsida > Pinales > Pinaceae > Picea > Picea engelmannii. The sequence continues at coordinate 176,547 of ML801047.1, forward strand.
ATTCTTTTATAAATCTCCTATAGTATCCTACTAATCCCATAAATGATCTGATATCCGAAACGTCCTTTGGGGTATGCCATTCCATGATAGACCTGATTTTGTTAGGGTCTACTACTACTCCTTCTTTGGACATGGGGGGCTAGCCAGTCCATACCAATCAAAAAAATCATATGGACCTGACTGATTTGTTGATTTTGTTAGGGTCTACTACTACTCCTTCTATGGACATGGCCTAAGTAATGTATTTTCTTCTGGAAGAATTCACATTTGCTGAATTTGGCATAGAGTTGATGTTCTCTTAGCACTTGCAGCACAATCCTAAGATGTTCTTCATGCTCTTCTCCATTCTTGGAGTAAATTAATATATCGCCAATAGAAACTAGCACAAATTTGTCTAGGAATTTGCTGAGTACATTGTTCATCAAGCACATGAAAGTGGCAGGGGCATTGGTTAACCCAAATGTCACTACCACAAAATCATAGTGACCATACCTCATCCGGAAGGAAGTTTTATGGATGTCTTCACCCTTGACTCAGACTTGATGGTATCCCGACCTCAATTAAATATTTGAGAAAATAGATGCACCCCCTCAATTGATCAAATAGGTCATCGATACTGGGCAAGGGGTACTTGTTCTTTATGGTTACCTTATTGAGTTTTCTATAATCTACACACAGTCTAAGGGTACCATCCTTATTTTTCACAAATAGATTGGTGCTCCCCATGGAGACACGCTGGGTCAGATATATCCCTGATCCATCATTTCTCTCAATTTCAATTTGAGTTCAACTAGTTCAGGTGTGCTCATCCGATAGGGTGTCCTAGACACTAGCACCACTCCTGGTGCAAGTTCTATCGAGAAGTCAATGTCCCTTCTTGGAGGTAGACCTAGTACCTCTTCCAGAAATACATATTTGTATTCTCTCAGGGTAGGGTGGTCTTTGAGGCTTGGTTTTTTGCCTTCAATTGTTTTCAACACCTGTATTTCATATAGGGGACATCCTTTTCGGCAATACCTTCTCATTTGTAGAGCTGATATTTGTCTCACCAAAACAGGTTTTTAGATTTCTTGAAGGGTTATCCTTTTTCCTTCTTTACGTACACATTCTAAGGTTTTATGGTAACAGTCCAATCTAGATTTATGGGCGGCTAGCCAGTCCATACCAATCAACAAATCATACGATCCCAGGGGTAATATGTTAACGGTTTCTTGGGTGGGGAATTCACCCAACATTAAATGGCAGGTTGGTATGACCTCTACTACCCTTCTTTTGGTGCCAGTGGCTAACTGTACCAACCATGGCTTGGTAGGTTTATGTGGTTGTAGTTTACACTTATCAACAACCTTAGGGACTATATAACTCAAGTTTGAACCAGGGTCAATTAGAATAGACACTAGATGGTTGGAAATCATACCTTCTATTTCCACCACTGAAGCTTGGTGGTTGGCTTGGTTATTATCCAAGGATGCATAAATTTGCAACACACTCCTGACCACATCATTGACAGTGGTAGCTTCCTGGATGCTGTAAATTCTCTAACTATTCTATTTTCAGTGTGGACAGTCTCTCAGTAGATGTTCTTCTCCGCAACCCCAACATTTCAAAGGTTCTCTCTTTGGGTTATCAGCCTTCACTGGTATAGATCCAAAAGTTTTATTTCCACCCAAGGAGGGAAAGTTCTGCTGGTGTACACTCTGGGATGGGAAAATCATCCTTGAGTTCCTCTTATAGTTTTTAAATCTTGGGGATTTAATCCCCTTTCTCTGAAATCCTAAACTATTCTTCAGTTTCCATCCTTCGCAAGGTTCTGTCTGATGTCCAAACTATTCATGACAATATCTTGCCTTTCAGATAGTGCCTTCTAGGGTATTTGGCTCATCAAATTCAATTTTTTTCTGATAGTTCTTAGGTAGTCTGCTGATGAAACATTTCACCTTTGCCTTTTTTTACTTTATATAAGGTACATACCTCAACAACTCGAGGAATCTGCTGACATATTCCTCTATAGTGAGTTTCCCTAGTTTGAGTTCATAGAATTCTTTAGTCTTTTCGTCGAAATATTTTTCCAACAGATACTTCTTTCGGAAGTGTTTCTCAAACTATTCCCAAGACAGGTCCTCTTCATGAACCCCTTTGAAATTCTTAAGGTCTTCCCACCAAATGGAAGCCTTTCCGTTCAAGTTGAAGGTGGCCACTCGGGCCTTCAAATTTTCTGAGAAGTCATGGACTTTGAAATACTTCTTTAGTCCAAGCAACCATGCCTCTGCTTCCTCTCCCTTCTTTATTTCACCATCGAAGGAGGGTGGTTTGGCCTTCCTGAATTATTCGAATTTATTACCCTTGGAAAGCTTTCGCTTCTTCTGTCTTCTTCGGGAATAAGAACTAGTTCTACTGCTAGAAGAGCCCTCCGAACTACCATCTTCCTTCCCAGAGGAATCGTCTGCCACTTGTCCTTTACCTCTGGGATGGACCTTTTTTGAGGTGCTCCTCTTAGTGTGGCCACTAATATGACCATGTTTCTATATTTCAGGTTCATTCTGCATTTGTCTTTGTAGGTCGGATAATATCTGCAGTAAAACTACGTTAATTTTTGTTTACTTCTCTTGTTCTTTCATCATCCTCTCATTGTCAGCCTTGCATCTCTATAATTTGACCATGAGGCTCCTCACAATCTCATATAGATCTGGAGGGGTCCCTACTTCCCTCCTTTCGTCAGACTCTTCATCTCTATTATTGGAGCCTTCCCCCACCTCTTGGTGAGTCAACATTCTATGCGTCTGTAATTTCCCACAGCTGATCATCCACTTTGTGTGCAAAAGAAAAATGTTGGTTGTTAGTCAATATTTATATTCATTTATAACCAGTACATAATTTATATTTTTCACATGCACACACACAATAGGAGTTTTCATTCTTAACTTTGACTTTTGATTAAGAAGGTTAAGACAGGGGGTTACTCCTTTTAGGAGTTTTTTGAACAAATCTCCTGCACAACTCGTTCATGAGCCCAAGAAGGCCAAGTATTATAACCATTCTCTGATACCAATTTGTAACACACCCACCATGGGGCAAGAAAATTTTCAGCTTTCTTTCCTTATTCTTGAGGGACAACACTCTCCAAGATTCTAAGGAGCCTAGAACAGACCCTCCCTTCCCTTTAAAGTCCCTCATATTACTGTGGCTATGCCCACAGTCCTTACTAAGAAGGAACCTTTTCTATCGTGATGCGGGGATTCGTGAGACAAGCGACCCCTTTCTCTCTTAACTTTTGAAGGGCCAAAACCCGAAATGGACTTAATCGCTTATCGAGATTAACAACAACCTGAAATAAGTTTGCTACTCTACCCTTTGGGGTTTCCTCCATTGATATTTCAGGATGTGCGACGATAGGAGGTCTCGCACCTGGGTTTCCTGGGAGCTGAAACTCCGAACACCAAACTCTAAATATGCTCCACTATTTCGGGGTTTCCTCCATCGGGATTTCGAGATGTGCGACGATAGGAGGTCTCGCACTTGGGTTTCCTGAGAGCCGAAACTCTGAAACACCAAACTCTAAATATGCTCTACTATGTCAGGGTTTCCTCCATCGGGATTTTGGGATGTGCGATGACAGGAGATCTCACACCTGGGTTTCTTGGGAGACGAAACTCTGAAATATAACAACTTCTCCACACTCTATCTTTTCGGGATTTTGCAAGTTGGGATTTTGGGACTTGAGAGTACAAGGGAACCTGCCCTTGGATATTCAATATGTCGAAACACTGAAATATCGAGATTTAGCTACACACTGTCATTTCATGATTTCTCATGTCGGGACTTCGGTACTTGTGAGTACAAGGGAATTCGCACTTAGGTACCCCGGGTGCCGAAATACCAAAATGTCGAAATCTAAAAGGACCATTCTCTCTCATACAAGGTTTTTAAGACTTACGCCATAAAATCCTCCAATAAATCCTTGGATAAACTTTCAAAAGGGTGTCCCTGTGGGGAGATCTATCCATACCATTACTTAAGACAAATAAGGGAATAAATTTCCCGAGAACAGACTTAAAAACTGAATCCATTCAAAATATATATATATAAGCCATAGGTGGTCTTTCCAATATAAGCATACAGCCACCATTTCTGATCAAAACACCAAACAAACAATCTTATACTGAAACCATTCATAATTGCACAAACCATGAACATACACGTCAGAATATTAATTTCAAGATATGAGATATAACACTTATTGAAAAAACACCATGTTTGATGCAACTTTTGAGAGGTGTGCTCGTTTCCACCCAACTATAGGCTCGGCGATTCCAAATGGATTTACCACTAGCCACCCCCGAGCTTAGACCATGATGCTGTGAAACTATGTCTTTGTTCGTCAGAAGTCAAGAATGAAGGTTACTCTTCTTCTTCTCTGCTTATCAATCACTCCGTATATTTTTCCAGATTCCTTCCAATGTCTCCCCTCTTGCGATCTCTGTCGCGAATGCCCCCTTCCACACCTCTTTCCTACCTTTTCTTTTCCAGTGAGGTTGCATGTGGCATGAACTTCCCCACGGTTGTTATTGGATAAATCCGTAAGTGCAGACACAAACCGATCTCCCTAGATCCACCTAGATCTAGAAAAAAATAGGACAGAATAATACACTTTCCCTAGATCTAGACTATTGAATGAATTTAAGAGGCAAGGATCATGAGCATACCTTATGAACACTTCCTTGGGTCTCTGTTGTTCCAAGATTCGCTCCAATGCTCTTGTCCTATTTAGATCACAATAGTACAAACCAATCGAAGTGAAGGCAAATCAATATATTCAATAGATAATATATACATATGATCAAGGAGTTATGTAATAAAGTGACATTAGATTTATGGGAAAGAGACATATTACTGTATTAAATTAAATATGAAAGAGAGATTACAACCTGAGCCTTGATGTCGTAAGGTCCCTTCCAACTATCCTTCGTTCCCCACACACTTCTTTCTCCAAGGATTCTGAAACCATAGATCTGATAGCTACTCACAATCTATCTTGACAAAGTCAATCTCAAAGCCACTCCAACCAAGCTAATAATTCCAATCCAACCAAAACTCAAGAACAAGAAGAACCTCACAAAAGCTAATTACCCCCTCTCCATGAGATCTCCTCTCCTTTTATAAGTTGAAGAGGATAAGGTGAGGAGGTTAGGATGATCCCACTAAATCATGAAAGCGAGTAAGATCCAAACCATTTGGATGCCACCTCACCATAAAAACTTCTCCTTCTAGAAGATTCGAGAAAACGCTCATTTTTCCCACGTGCTGGCATTCTCTCACCCTAGCTATAGTGGAACCTGTGAACTGTTCGCACCCTGGCTATAGTGCAACCTGCGAGAATTGGTCATTCTCACACCCTGACTATATAGAAACCTGCGAACATCCTTTTTTATAAGGTTTTTACATAGGAAAATCCAACTTCTTTTCTCAGGAAAAGTTCTTCTCCCTTCTCTCTTTAGGAACTCAGGCCACTGACCCCTATGAAGGCAACAGATAGGTTTACATCATTAATGATCATAGGGATGAAGAAAATAATGTGTAACAACGGTGGTCAAGTCTGAGGCTTCCACGGATGGGTGGTTCACGCCCATCCCTCATTAACTCATGAGGAGCCTCTTCACCTACCAACCTGGTGAGTAATTCATTTTGGGGCCAGCGAGCTACTCTTGATCTTCAATCTAATGAAGACCAAATATGGTAATGGTTTCAGTGGAAGTTAGCATCACCATTCCAGGTTCCTTCCACCACCTTTCATCAGCCATCGTGGTCTCTTTTCAGCACATCCCCCTCCCAGGAGTCCTGTAACATATATTCATAGCGTTATTTACATTCGTCGACCTTTTATACTAAGGTCCATTAAAAATCACACATTCACATCTTTGAGTCTGCCATAGTTCTTGGCCAGTTTAGTTATTTTTACAGACTGGGGGAAACAGGGTGTTACAACAGCATATCATCAACACATAAAGACATTCATTCATGAACTCATAAACATGTGTATAACATCATGCAGGAAAAACTACTCTATTTGTATTAATCAAGAATGACTGATTACAATGTGTTTGAGATCGGACTGCAACAGAGTCTCAGCTCTCTTCTTCCCTTCTAAAACTCTATTTTTTTCTTCTCTATTGACTAACTACTAGATACAAAGAAGATCTTTTTACAAAAGTGGGATCCTTGAGCTCTTCCCTCCATCCTCACCAACTCTCATTAATTACAATGAATTGCATTGAATGGGCCATCTAATCTGAGTCAGATCTAGATCCCCATCAACATGTCAGCCATTAAGGCAACTCTAACTACAACATGCTCAAAGGAACATATCGACTCTACTAGCCTTACAAACATTTAATACATTTTCAAATTTGAAAAATGAGAAGGATGTGCCTCTCTCCTCCCATCGAATGCATGCTTTGATGTGCTAGCTGGTTGGTGCGTAGCTAGCTTGGAGTGATGCTCCTGCATCAGGATGCCATGTATTCAACTTCTATATTTGATAATGACACTACAACCTGCCTTTTTCTCATCCAACTAATTTATCTTCTAAATAGGTTAAACACATACCCACTTATATATATTTTCTGATCCAAATCTCTAACCCTGTCTGCATTAAAAAATCCATGTATGTACATCAATTTGTGCAATCTTGGTCTTCCTTGGTAGCATAATCCATAAGTATTAGTGCCATGCAAATACCTAAAACCCCTGTTTATTGCTTCCCAATGCTCCTTTCCTGGTTTTGACATATTCCTAATCAAAACTCCCACTGCATGTGAAATGTCCAGTATAGTACAGACCATTGCATATATCATACTACCAACTGCAATGGCATACAAAACATAAGACATGTCTTATTCCTCTTCCTATGTCTTTGAACACTTATTTGGTGATAACTTTACACATACATGAATAGGAACCCTGATCGATTTGCATTCCTTCATATTAAACCTTTGCAATATTGTCTCCACATATTTCCTCTGATTTAATCAAAGTTTCATGTTTTCCTGATCTCTTTTAATTTCCATGTCGAAAATGAATTTGTAGCACCAAGATCCTTCATGTCAAATTGAGAGGACAAATTAGTTTTCACATCTTGGATAATATCCTTGTCATTTACTATAAACGATTTATATCATCCACATACAATACCAACTGAATAAGATTATCACCAAAAAATTTGAAATACAAAACATGATCAACTTTTCTCCTTGTGAATCCAAATCGCAACATTTAAAAATATCAAATTTTTGATACCATGTCCTTTGTGATTGTTTTAACCCATACAAATACTTTTTCATCCCGCATACCAACTCTTTCTTTTCATTCACTACAAAGTCTTTTGGCATATTCATGTAGATTTCTTCTTCTAGACCCCATGTAGGAATGTTTCCTTCACGTCTATATGTTCTACTTCAAAATCAAAAGCAACAATGATAGATAAAATAAATCTAATAGAAGTTAACTTGGAAATAGGAGAAACAATTTCAGCAAAGTCAATTCCCTCTACCTGGGAACAACCTTTTTCTATTAACTGAGCTTTGTATTTCTCCCCTCTTTCTTCTACAATCAAATTCTTCTTAAACACCCATTTTCTACTGATGTGATTTCTTCCAGTTGGAAACTCTACTAGATCCCAAGCCTCATTATTTTCCAACACTACCATTTATTCCACCATGGCCTTTTTCTAGAGTTTTCCATCTTCTGAATCCACTTCCTCCCTAATAGTTCTAGGATCATCATCAGTAATAAACAAATCAAAATTTGAAAGGAATCGAGTGAAGTGTACCTTTATGGTTTCCTTCTTTCCCAAAATGATCTCCTCGATACTAGAGTATGAGTGTATTCTTCTTTTGACTCATTTTCCTCTATAGAGTTCGATTCATTATCCTTCAATTAAAGCTCTAATTTATTTGGTTCTTCCTCCCTTGGTAAGACATCCTATTTGAAAACATATTTGAATTCTCTAAGTACCACATATTGGATATACACTACCTTCTTAGTTTCTAGGTTCCAAAGATTATAATCGTTCAAACCATCTTTATAGCCAATAAATATACACTTTTCAACCTTTTATCTATCTTACTTCTATTTTCTTTTGGAATATGTACATAGGAATCACAACCAAATACCATGAGATGTGTAAGAGAAGGTTTCTTTATATTCCATATCTTGTGTGGAGTCTTGTCATCCAACATTGATGTGGGTGATCGATTGACCAAGTAAGATGTAGTACCCACTACCTCTACCCAAAATTCCTTTCCTAAATTGACACCACTGAGTATGTTCCTTTCTTTTTCCATCAACATAATTTTCATAATTTTTTCAACTCCATTTTTCGAAGGTGTGTATGGAGTACTAGTATTCTACCTTTCTATGCCATATTTTTTACAAAATTCTTCAAATTCATTTTTGCATAATTCTCCACCATTAACTATAATCAACACCTAAATTATCTTATTTATCGTGTAACATGAAGTACCCACTTCCTCTACCCAAAATTCATGTACTAAATCGACACCACTGAGAATTCTCCTTTCTTTTTCCATCAACATAATTTTCATCATTTTTTCAATGCCATTCTACTGAGGTGTGTATTTAGTAGTTTTCTACCTTGCTATATCACAGTTTCTACAAAATTCTTTGAATTCATTACCACATTATTCTCCACAGTTAACTGTCATCAACACCTTAATTCTCTTCTTTGACTGATTCTCCACAAGAGCCTTAAACTATTTTAATTTGTCAAAGACTTTAGATTTCTTCCTAAGAAAAGAAATCCATGTGTTCCTCAAGAATTCATATATAAATGAGACATATTATATAAATTTTCCGAGTGATGGAACCGACATAGGTCCAAACAGATCATTGTGCACCAAATATAGTATTCCCTTCACCCTCCCATATAATAAATTCTCATAGAAATCAAAATCTAGAGATAAATTGAGCATACCTTCAACCATACCTTCACCATGTAATACTCTAAGGCCCTTCTCTCTGACATGCCCCAGTCTTTGATGCCACAATATCTAGTCTTTTCTCCAGATACTGTAGGATTTTTTCCTTCTTTAGATTTAATATTAGGAACAATCGAACTATTGCACCCGTTACTAATAGTGCTTTTGTACAACGTATATATATTTCAATTCCAAAATTTATTTAGCAACATAATTGCTCCTCACACCATCTTGTAGGTTCCCTTTTCAAATGTTGTTTTTACACCTACATCAACCATCTTGCTTACATAAATCAAATTTCTCCACAATCCTGGGATGTGAAAAACGCCAGGGAGTGTTCTAATCCTACCATCTATGAGCTTCAATTTGAGTTTTCCTCTTCCTATGATTTTGGTTGTCAAGTCATCTTCTAGAAAAATGTCACCTCCATCATATATTTCATATTCATAGAACCACTCCCTATGAGGATTCATATGAAATGATGCACCTGAGTCAACCAACCATGCCTCGTGACTTGCATGTTTTCTTGAAGAATCTAATTACACATTCCCTCCTTCATCCACTATGATTTTTTCTTTTGTAGAAGGAGCATTGTCAGATTCGTTCCCTCTCTCAACACTTTTGTATCTACATTGTTTCTTGTAATTCCCTTCTTTTACACATCTCCAACATATCTTTACAAATTTTCTGAGAGATTTGTATCTTCCCCTAGGTTTGTATCTCCCACTCAAGGACTTATTTCTATTTCTTTCCCAGGAGTGTCCTCTTGCAAATAATAAATCTATTCTCTGGATTTCCATGTTTTTCCACCTCATCTCCTCCAACAACAAGGATGAGACAACATCATTAAAA
>ML801047.1:191577-203163 GCA_009831015.1 Picea engelmannii
AATAATGAAACATGGAAAACATTATGTGATTTTACTATGGGAGGAAGTGCTAGCCATAGGATACAGGTCCAACTCTATCTAGAACCTCAAAGGGTCCACAATACCGAGGTGCCAACTTGGCACAAGCTCCCATTTTCATGGAACTCTTCCTGGGCCTAACTTTGAGATATACATGGTCTCCCATATTGAACTCTCTTGGAGTTCTCTTTTGGTCGGCGTAACTTTTCTGTCGGTTCTGAGCAACCTTCAAGTTTTTTTTTATCTGAGTCACTCGTTGTTCCATTTCTTTCAACATGTCAAGTCCAAAAAAAATTATGTTTACGGGATTACTCCAACTAACAGGAGTGTTGCACGGACTACCATAGAGGACTTTGAAGGGACTCATCTTTAAGGATTCTTGGTAGTCGTTGTTGTAGGCGAACTCCACCAGTGGCAAGTAGTCTTCCCACTTCTTGGGTTGATGCATTACATGAATTCTTAGCATGTATTCTATTATTTGGTTCACTCTTTCAGTCTGTCCATCTGTTTGAGGGTGATAGGCTATGCTAAATAGTAACTTGGTCTCCAAACCAGCCATCAATGATTTCCAAAAGTTGGAAGTAAATTTTGCGTCTGTGTCAAACACGATCTCTTTCGGCATACCATGCAGTCTAAATATCTCCTTCATGAATATGTTGGTGATGTCTATTTCCTTACAAGTTGACTTGACGGGGATAAAATGAGCGGACTTTCTCAATTTATCCACCACTACCATTATGGTGTCATTCTGTTTGGTCGAGGTTGGTAATCTGGTGATGAAATCCATGGAGATGGTTTTCCATTTCCATTCCGGGATTGGTATAGGTTTTAATAATTCTGTTGGGTGTCAATGTTCTGCTTTTACCTATTGGAATTCTATGCATTTGGCTAGGTACTCAGCTATGTATTTCTTCAACCTAGGCCAGTAGAATTGTTTCCTAGTGGTCGTGATCATTTTCTTGTATCCTGGATGACAAGAATAGGGTCTTTTATGTAGTTCATCTAGTATGAACCTCTTCAGGTCGTCACAATTTGAGATATACAATTTTCTTCGGTAAGTGAGCAGACCTCCTTCCATCATCTGGTAGTCTTCATACTTTACTCCGGTGGGCTCTTGCTGTAGGTACGAGGTCACACTCTGGATGAAGGGATTTGTTTCTTGTGCATTTCTGACTCTTTCCTTGACATCCGTCTTATAGGTGCTCACCGCTACTAGGTGAATTGTTTTCATACTTCTGCTAAGTGCATTGGCCACCCTATTTTCCTTTTCTTTAATGTGTTTGATTTCAAAATCAAACTTGCTAAGGAGGGTCATCCACCTGAATTTTCTGGCATTGATCTTCGGTTGGTCAAACAAATATCGCAATCCACAATGATCTATCATAAGTACAAATTTACTTCCTAGGAGGTAATGCCTCCACATTTTTAAGGCATGCACTATAGCAGCCAACTCCAGATCATGGGTCATATAGTTGACTTCGTGCTCATTCAATTTTCAGGACTCATAGTAGACCACACTTCCTCCCTACATAAGGACTCCTTCAAGCCCTTCCTTATAGACATCTATGCACATGAGGAAGTCAACTTCGGGATTGATGATCTTTGGCAGAGGTGCGTGGGTTAGTAGATGTTTCAGGGTTTGAAATATGTTTTCACACTTTTGTGTCCATGTAAATTTTGTCCCCTTTTTCTAGAGGGCAGTGATTGGACAACCAATCTTGGAGAATTCTTTTATAAATCTCCTATAGTATCCTACTAATCCCATAAATGATCTGATATCCGAAACGTCCTTTGGGGTATGCCATTCCATGATAGACCTGATTTTGTTAGGGTCTACTACTACTCCTTCTTTGGACATGGGGGGCTAGCCAGTCCATACCAATCAAAAAAATCATATGGACCTGACTGATTTGTTGATTTTGTTAGGGTCTACTACTACTCCTTCTATGGACATGGCCTAAGTAATGTATTTTCTTCTGGAAGAATTCACATTTGCTGAATTTGGCATAGAGTTGATGTTCTCTTAGCACTTGCAGCACAATCCTAAGATGTTCTTCATGCTCTTCTCCATTCTTGGAGTAAATTAATATATCGCCAATAGAAACTAGCACAAATTTGTCTAGGAATTTGCTGAGTACATTGTTCATCAAGCACATGAAAGTGGCAGGGGCATTGGTTAACCCAAATGTCACTACCACAAAATCATAGTGACCATACCTCATCCGGAAGGAAGTTTTATGGATGTCTTCACCCTTGACTCAGACTTGATGGTATCCCGACCTCAATTAAATATTTGAGAAAATAGATGCACCCCCTCAATTGATCAAATAGGTCATCGATACTGGGCAAGGGGTACTTGTTCTTTATGGTTACCTTATTGAGTTTTCTATAATCTACACACAGTCTAAGGGTACCATCCTTATTTTTCACAAATAGATTGGTGCTCCCCATGGAGACACGCTGGGTCAGATATATCCCTGATCCATCATTTCTCTCAATTTCAATTTGAGTTCAACTAGTTCAGGTGTGCTCATCCGATAGGGTGTCCTAGACACTAGCACCACTCCTGGTGCAAGTTCTATCGAGAAGTCAATGTCCCTTCTTGGAGGTAGACCTAGTACCTCTTCCAGAAATACATATTTGTATTCTCTCAGGGTAGGGTGGTCTTTGAGGCTTGGTTTTTTGCCTTCAATTGTTTTCAACACCTGTATTTCATATAGGGGACATCCTTTTCGGCAATACCTTCTCATTTGTAGAGCTGATATTTGTCTCACCAAAACAGGTTTTTAGATTTCTTGAAGGGTTATCCTTTTTCCTTCTTTACGTACACATTCTAAGGTTTTATGGTAACAGTCCAATCTAGATTTATGGGCGGCTAGCCAGTCCATACCAATCAACAAATCATACGATCCCAGGGGTAATATGTTAACGGTTTCTTGGGTGGGGAATTCACCCAACATTAAATGGCAGGTTGGTATGACCTCTACTACCCTTCTTTTGGTGCCAGTGGCTAACTGTACCAACCATGGCTTGGTAGGTTTATGTGGTTGTAGTTTACACTTATCAACAACCTTAGGGACTATATAACTCAAGTTTGAACCAGGGTCAATTAGAATAGACACTAGATGGTTGGAAATCATACCTTCTATTTCCACCACTGAAGCTTGGTGGTTGGCTTGGTTATTATCCAAGGATGCATAAATTTGCAACACACTCCTGACCACATCATTGACAGTGGTAGCTTCCTGGATGCTGTAAATTCTCTAACTATTCTATTTTCAGTGTGGACAGTCTCTCAGTAGATGTTCTTCTCCGCAACCCCAACATTTCAAAGGTTCTCTCTTTGGGTTATCAGCCTTCACTGGTATAGATCCAAAAGTTTTATTTCCACCCAAGGAGGGAAAGTTCTGCTGGTGTACACTCTGGGATGGGAAAATCATCCTTGAGTTCCTCTTATAGTTTTTAAATCTTGGGGATTTAATCCCCTTTCTCTGAAATCCTAAACTATTCTTCAGTTTCCATCCTTCGCAAGGTTCTGTCTGATGTCCAAACTATTCATGACAATATCTTGCCTTTCAGATAGTGCCTTCTAGGGTATTTGGCTCATCAAATTCAATTTTTTTCTGATAGTTCTTAGGTAGTCTGCTGATGAAACATTTCACCTTTGCCTTTTTTTACTTTATATAAGGTACATACCTCAACAACTCGAGGAATCTGCTGACATATTCCTCTATAGTGAGTTTCCCTAGTTTGAGTTCATAGAATTCTTTAGTCTTTTCGTCGAAATATTTTTCCAACAGATACTTCTTTCGGAAGTGTTTCTCAAACTATTCCCAAGACAGGTCCTCTTCATGAACCCCTTTCAAATTCTTAAGGTCTTCCCACCAATTGGAAGCCTTTCCATTCAAGTTGAAGGTGGCCACTCGGGCCTTCAAATTTTCTGAGAAGTCATGGACTCTGAAATACTTCTTTAGTCCAAGAAACCATGCCTCTGCTTCCTCTCCCTTCTTTATTTCACCATCGAAGGAGGGTGGTTTGGCCTTCCTGAATTCTTCGAATTTATTACCCTTGGAAAGCTTTCGCTTCTTCTATCTTCTTCGGGAATAAGAACTAGTTCTACTGCTAGAAGAGCCCTCCGAACTACCATCTTCCTTCCCAGAGGAATCGTCTGCCACTTATCCTTTACCTCTGGGATGGACCTTTTTTGAGGTGCTCCTCTTAGTGTGGCCACTGATATGACCATGTTTCTATATTTCAGGTTCATTCTTCATTTGTCTTTGTAGGTCGGATAATATCTGCAGTAAAACTACATTAATTTTTGTTTGCTTCGCTTGTTCTTTCATCATCCTCTCATTGTTAGCCTTGCATCTCTATAATTTGACCATGAGGCTCCTCACAATATCATCTAGATATGGAGGGGTCCCTACTTCCCTCCTTTCGTCAGACTCTTCATCTTTATTATGGGAGCCTTCCCCCACCTCTTGGTGAGTCAACATTCTATGCGTCTGTAATTTCCCGCAGCTGATCATCCATTTTGTGTGCAAAAGAAAAATGTTGGTTGTTAGTCAATATTTATATTCATTTATAACCAGTACATAATTTATATTTTTCACATGCACACACACAATAGGATTTTTCATTCTTAACTTTGACTTTTGATTAAGAAGGTTAAGACAGGGGGTTACTCCTTTTAGGAGTTTTTTGAACAAATCTCCTGCACAACCCGTTCATGAGCCCAAGCAGGCTAAGTATTATAACCATTCTCTGATACCAATTTGTAACACACCCACCATGGGGCAAGAAAATTTTCGGCTTTCTTTCCTTATTCTTGAGGGACAACACTCTCCAAGATTCTAAGGAGCCTAGCACAGACCCTCCCTTCCCTTTAAAGTCCCTCATATGATTGTGGCTATGCCCACAGTCCTTACTAAGAAGGAACCTTTTCTATCGTGATGCGGGGATTTGTGAGACAAGCGACCCCTTTCTCTCTTAACTTTCGAAGGGCCAAAACCCGAAATGGACTTAATTGCTTATCGAGATTAACAACAACCTGAAATAAGTTTGCTACTCTACCCTTTGGGGTTTCGTCCATCGATATTTCGGGATGTGCGACGACAGGAGGTCTCCCACCTGGGTCTCCTGGGAGCCGAAACTCCGAACACCAAACTCTAAATATGCTCCACTATTTCGGGGTTTCCTCCATCGGGATTTCGAGATGTGCGACGACAGGAGGTCTCGCACTTGGGTTTCTTGAGAGCCGAAACTCTGAAACAACAAACTCTAAATATGCTCCACTATGTCAGGGTTTCCTCCATCGGGATTTTGGGATGTGCGACGACAGGAGATCTCACACCTGGGTTTCTTGGGAGACGAAACTCTGAAATATAATAACTTCTCCACACTTTATCTTTTCGGGATTTCACAAGTTGGGATTTTGGGACTTGAGAGTACAAGGGAACCTGCCCTTGGATATTCGAGATGCCGAAACATCGAAATATCGAGACTTAGCTACACACTGTCATTTCATGATTTCGCATGTCGGGACTTTAGTACTTGTGAGTATAAGGGAATTCGCACTTAGGTACCCCGGGTGCCGAAATACCAAAATGTCGAAATCTAAAAGGACCATTCTCTCTCATACAAGGTTTTTAAGACTTACGCCATAAAATCCTCCAATAAATCCTTGGATAAAATTTCAAAAGGGTGTCCCTGTGGGGAGATCTATCCATACCATTACTTAAGACAAATAAGGGAATAAATTTCCCGAGAACAGACTTAAAAACTGAATCCGTTCAATATATATATATAAGCCATAGGTGGTCTTTCCAATATAAGCATACAGCCACCATTTCTGATCAGAACACCAAACAAACAATCTTATACTGAAACCATTCATAATTGAACAAACCATGAACATACATGTCAGAATATTAATTTCAAGATATGAGATATAACACTTATCGAAAAAACACCATGTTTGATGCAACTTTTGAGAGGTGTGCTCGTTTCCACCCAACTATAGGCTCGGCGATTCCAAATGGATTTACCACTAGCCACCCCCGATCTTAGACCATGATGCTGTGAAACTAAGTCTTTGTTCGTCAGAAGTCAAGAATGAAGGTTACTCTCCTTCTTCTCTGCTTATCAATCACTCCGTATATTTTTCCAGATTCCTTCCAATGTCTCCCCTCTTGCGATCTCTGTCGCGAATGCCCCCTTCCACACCTCTTTCCTGCCTTTTCTTTTCCAGCGAGGTTGCATGTGGCATGAAATTCCCCATGGTTGTTATTGGATAAATCCGTAAGTGCGGACACAAACCGATCTCCCTAGATCCACCTGGATCTAGAAAAAAATAGGACAGAATAATACACTTTCCCTAGATCTAGACTATTGAATGAACTTAAGAGGCAAGGATCATGAGCATACCTTATGAACACTTCCTTGGGTCTCTGTTGTTCCAAGCTTCGCTCCAATGCTCTTGTCCTGTTCAGATCACAACAGTACAAACCAATCGAAGTGAAGGCAAATCAATATATTCAATAGCTAATCTATAGATATGATCAAGGAGTTATGTAATAAAGTGACATTAGCTTTATGGGAAAGAGACATATTACTGTATTAAATTAAATATGAAAGAGAGATTACAACCTGAGCCTTGATGTTGTAAGGTCCCTTCCAACTATCCTTCGTTCCCCACACACTTCTTTCTCCAAGGATTCTGAAACCATAGATCTAATAGCTACTCACAATCTATCTTGACAAAGTCAATCTCAAAGCCACTCCAACCAAGCTAATAATTCCAATCCAACCAAAACTCAAGAACAAGAAGAACCTCACAAAAGCTAAGAACCCCCTCTCCATGAGATCTCCTCTCCTTTTATAAGTTGAAGAGGATAAGGTGAGGAGGTTAGGATGATCCCACTAAATCATGAAAGCGAGTAAGATCCAAACCATTTGGATGCCACCTCACCATAGAAACTTCTCCTTCTAGAAGATTCGAGAAAACGCTCATTTTTCCCACGTGCTGGCATTCTCTCACCCTAGCTATAGTGAAACCTGTGAAATGTTCGCACCCTGGCTATAGTGCAACCTGCGAGAATTGGTCATTCTCACACCCTGGCTATATAGCAACCTGTGAACATCCTTTTTTATAAGGTTTTTACATAGGAAAATCCAGCTTCTTTTCTCAGGAAAAGTTCTTCTCCCTTCTCTCTTTAGGAACTCAGGCCACTGACCCCTCTGAAGGAAACAGATAGGTTTACATCATTAACGATCATAGGGATGAAGAAAATAATGTGTAACAGCGGTGGTCAAGTCTGAGGCTTCCACGGATGAGCGGTTCACCCCCATCCCTCATTAACTCATGAGGAGCCTCTTCACCTACCAACCTGGTGAGTAATTCATTTTGGGGCCAGCGAGCTGCTCTTGATCTTCAATCCAATGAAGACCAAATATGGTAATGGTTTCAGTGGAAGTTAACATCACCATTCTAGGTTCCTTCCACCACCTTTCATCAGCCATCGTGGTCTCTTTTCAGCACATCCCCCTCCCAGGAGTCCTGTAACATATATTCATAGCGTTATTTACATTCGTCGACCTTTTATACTAAGGTCCATTCAAAATCACACATTCACATCTTTGAGTCTGCCATAGTTCTTGGCCAGTTTAGTTATTTTTACAGACTGGGGGAAACAGGGTGTTACAACAGCATATCATCAACACATAAAGACATTCATTCATGAACTCATAAACATGTGTACAACATCATGCAGTAAAAACTACTCTATTTGTATTAATCAAGAATGCTTGATTACAATGTGTTTGAGATCGGACTGCAACAGAGTCTCATATCTCTTCTTCCCTTCTAAAACTCTATTTTTTTCTTCTCTATTGACTAACTACTAGATACAAACAAGATCTTTTTACAAAAGTAGGATCCTTGAGCTCTTCCCTCCATCCTCACCAAATCTCATTAATTACAATGAATTACATTGAATGGGCCATCTAATCCGAGTCAGATCTAGATCCCCATCAACATGTCAGCCATTAAGGCAACTCTAACTACAACATGCTCAAAGGAACAGATCGACTCTACTAGCCTTACAAACATTTAATACATTTTCAAATTTGAAAAATGAGAAGGATGTGCCTCTCTCCTCCCATCGAATGCGTGCTTTGATGTGCTAGCTGGTTGGTGCGTAGCTAGCTTGGAGTGATGCTCCTACATCAGGATGCCATGTATTCAACTTCTGTATTTGATAATGACACTACAACCTGCCTTTTTCTCATCCAACTAATTTATCTTCTAAATAGGTTAAACACATACCCACTTATATATATTTTCTGATCCAAATCTCTAACCCTGTCTGCATTAAAAAATCCATGTATGTACATCAATTTGTGCAATCTTGGTCTTCCTTGGTAGCATAATCCATAAGTATTAGTGCCATGCAAATACCTAAAACCCCTGTTTATTGCTTCCCAATGCTCCTTTCCTGGTTTTGACATATTCCTAATCAAAACTCCCACTGCATGTGAAATGTCCAGTATAGTACAGACCATTGCATATATCATACTACCAACTGCAATGGCATACAAAACATAAGACATGTCTTATTCCTCTTCCTATGTCTTTGAACACTTATTTGGTGATAACTTTACACATACATGAATAGGAACCCTGATCGATTTGCATTCCTTCATATTAAACCTTTGCAATATTGTCTCCACATATTTCCTCTGATTTAATCAAAGTTTCATGTTTTCCTGATCTCTTTTAATTTCCATGTCGAAAATGAATTTGTAGCACCAAGATCCTTCATGTCAAATTGAGAGGACAAATTAGTTTTCACATCTTGGATAATATCCTTGTCATTTACTATAAACGATTTATATCATCCACATACAATACCAACTGAATAAGATTATCACCAAAAAATTTGAAATACAAAACATGATCAACTTTTCTCCTTGTGAATCCAAATCGCAACATTTAAAAATATCAAATTTTTGATACCATGTCCTTTGTGATTGTTTTAACCCATACAAATACTTTTTCATCCCGCATACCAACTCTTTCTTTTCATTCACTACAAAGTCTTTTGGCATATTCATGTAGATTTCTTCTTCTAGACCCCATGTAGGAATGTTTCCTTCACGTCTATATGTTCTACTTCAAAATCAAAAGCAACAATGATAGATAAAATAAATCTAATAGAAGTTAACTTGGAAATAGGAGAAACAATTTCAGCAAAGTCAATTCCCTCTACCTGGGAACAACCTTTTTCTATTAACTGAGCTTTGTATTTCTCCCCTCTTTCTTCTACAATCAAATTCTTCTTAAACACCCATTTTCTACTGATGTGATTTCTTCCAGTTGGAAACTCTACTAGATCCCAAGCCTCATTATTTTCCAACACTACCATTTATTCCACCATGGCCTTTTTCTAGAGTTTTCCATCTTCTGAATCCACTTCCTCCCTAATAGTTCTAGGATCATCATCAGTAATAAACAAATCAAAATTTGAAAGGAATCGAGTGAAGTGTACCTTTATGGTTTCCTTCTTTCCCAAAATGATCTCCTCGATACTAGAGTATGAGTGTATTCTTCTTTTGACTCATTTTCCTCTATAGAGTTCGATTCATTATCCTTCAATTAAAGCTCTAATTTATTTGGTTCTTCCTCCCTTGGTAAGACATCCTATTTGAAAACATATTTGAATTCTCTAAGTACCACATATTGGATATACACTACCTTCTTAGTTTCTAGGTTCCAAAGATTATAATCGTTCAAACCATCTTTATAGCCAATAAATATACACTTTTCAACCTTTTATCTATCT
The DNA here is from genome assembly GCA_009831015.1 of Picea engelmannii. Taxonomy (NCBI): domain Eukaryota; kingdom Viridiplantae; phylum Streptophyta; class Pinopsida; order Pinales; family Pinaceae; genus Picea; species Picea engelmannii. The sequence goes on from ML801047.1 coordinate 201,438, forward strand.
TACTTCTATTTTCTTTTGGAATATGTACATAGGAATCACAACCAAATACCATGAGATGTGTAAGAGAAGGTTTCTTTATATTCCATATCTTGTGTGGAGTCTTGTCATCCAACATTGATGTGGGTGATCGATTGACCAAGTAAGATGTAGTACCCACTACCTCTACCCAAAATTCCTTTCCTAAATTGACACCACTGAGTATGTTCCTTTCTTTTTCCATCAACATAATTTTCATAATTTTTTCAACTCCATTTTTCGAAGGTGTGTATGGAGTACTAGTATTCTACCTTTCTATGCCATATTTTTTACAAAATTCTTCAAATTCATTTTTGCATAATTCTCCACCATTAACTATAATCAACACCTAAATTATCTTATTTATCGTGTAACATGAAGTACCCACTTCCTCTACCCAAAATTCATGTACTAAATCGACACCACTGAGAATTCTCCTTTCTTTTTCCATCAACATAATTTTCATCATTTTTTCAATGCCATTCTACTGAGGTGTGTATTTAGTAGTTTTCTACCTTGCTATATCACAGTTTCTACAAAATTCTTTGAATTCATTACCACATTATTCTCCACAGTTAACTGTCATCAACACCTTAATTCTCTTCTTTGACTGATTCTCCACAAGAGCCTTAAACTATTTTAATTTGTCAAAGACTTTAGATTTCTTCCTAAGAAAAGAAATCCATGTGTTCCTCAAGAATTCATATATAAATGAGACATATTATATAAATTTTCCGAGTGATGGAACCGACATAGGTCCAAACAGATCATTGTGCACCAAATATAGTATTCCCTTCACCCTCCCATATAATAAATTCTCATAGAAATCAAAATCTAGAGATAAATTGAGCATACCTTCAACCATACCTTCACCATGTAATACTCTAAGGCCCTTCTCTCTGACATGCCCCAGTCTTTGATGCCACAATATCTAGTCTTTTCTCCAGATACTGTAGGATTTTTTCCTTCTTTAGATTTAATATTAGGAACAATCGAACTATTGCACCCGTTACTAATAGTGCTTTTGTACAACGTATATATATTTCAATTCCAAAATTTATTTAGCAACATAATTGCTCCTCACACCATCTTGTAGGTTCCCTTTTCAAATGTTGTTTTTACACCTACATCAACCATCTTGCTTACATAAATCAAATTTCTCCACAATCCTGGGATGTGAAAAACGCCAGGGAGTGTTCTAATCCTACCATCTATGAGCTTCAATTTGAGTTTTCCTCTTCCTATGATTTTGGTTGTCAAGTCATCTTCTAGAAAAATGTCACCTCCATCATATATTTCATATTCATAGAACCACTCCCTATGAGGATTCATATGAAATGATGCACCTGAGTCAACCAACCATGCCTCGTGACTTGCATGTTTTCTTGAAGAATCTAATTACACATTCCCTCCTTCATCCACTATGATTTTTTCTTTTGTAGAAGGAGCATTGTCAGATTCGTTCCCTCTCTCAACACTTTTGTATCTACATTGTTTCTTGTAATTCCCTTCTTTTACACATCTCCAACATATCTTTACAAATTTTCTGAGAGATTTGTATCTTCCCCTAGGTTTGTATCTCCCACTCAAGGACTTATTTCTATTTCTTTCCCAGGAGTGTCCTCTTGCAAATAATAAATCTATTCTCTGGATTTCCATGTTTTTCCACCTCATCTCCTCCAACAACAAGGATGAGACAACATCATTAAAA
>ML801047.1:336517-366303 GCA_009831015.1 Picea engelmannii
CATTGACTTGAACATAAAAGTTATCATTTCACTATTATAAACTCTAAATATGTGATCGTTGTAGGACTTTGAAAGTAGAATTTTCCATTACTATTATAATCTCTAAATATGCAAATTCTCTAAGACTTGTAACTATTATTTGTTATTATATGGTTTTAAATAAAACACCTTTACATTTTGAGTTGAAAATCAATTTGAAAAGAAATATGCTAATTAACAAGCATACTAAGTAATCATTATTTGCTTCCAAAAGTGCATTATTTGTAGTATTTGGAGTGTGTCTATGTTCAAGACAAATCAATGATATATTTTCAACTATAGATGTTGCAGTCAACACAATGCAATGACAAATGATATGCTATGAGCTTGTCACTAATGTTCATAGTTATTGTAATTTGACCATGTTTGTCAACAAGATCAATATGTAAAACTTGTGTTTTTGGTGGTGAGTTTGAGGTTGTCATGGAAGCAGGACCATATAGAACTAGAGTGTCTCCTTGGAAAAAAATTGTTGATCTTTGCATACATATGTCAAATATGGAACAAGGGAGCAATCTTGTATCGTTTTCCTATTAACATAAAGCATTTGTTGTATTATTTTTTCAATATCAAAAGTTAGTTTTTAACATAACACATAAATCAATTGAGTATTTTTTATATCAAAATTTAATCTATAAAATAATCATTGTATCGTTTGGTTCATTCACTATCCTTTTCCAAGTGTCTAGCTATCTACTATGTGAGAATTCATTTACATCTATGGAATCAAAGAACAAAGAAAATAGTATGGCATGTTTTGCTTGCAAGGAAAATTTTGCAATATACATGCATTGGCAACCATATACACTAAAACATAACATAGAACATATATATGGTATCACCATATAATAGAAATTTCTAGAAGAAAAGTTCAAAACACTATACATATTTTACAATAAATATTATATTAAAACATTTTCTAAAAAACAATAAAACTTGTTTTAGAAACTAACAAATTTAGTAAAGGGAAAAATACATTATTGTCTAAAGTAACTACATTCTAAGTTCTAGATGTTGAAATCATCTTTGGATTTTGCAATTCCGCATTAATGATCTTTGTATTCAATGGACATGGAATTATTTTTCATGTTTAATCAACAAATATATTTTTTTCAAACTTCAGAGATAGTTTGCTCAAGATGTATTGTTCAGAAGTATAAGTAGTACACAACATAGAATATTGCTAGTGGGTGAGTACTTCTTATGTTTTATACAACTTTCCTTTTGTATCAAAATACATGAAGATCCAAATGATTCTTAGGAAGTTGCTACAAGAGGGACATGGAAAAAAATTCTCGTTGTTATGTCATGCAACGGTTGTGCATTTCCAAGAGACCTTGGAAGACATTTTTACATTTTCCAAAAAACTTGCAAGATATGGCCTAATTGCCATATTACACCAAGGGATAATGTTGGAACGCAATCAGGTTGTCAAGGATATTGGTGGGAAAGTACGTTGATATATGTTTGACTGTCATTGAAAACAAACAGTTGTAAATGATACATGGTTGCTTTTTCCTCCTATGGTATAATAATTCATAAAGCATTGATTACTTTAAAGAATCATTGTCAAACACGATGAACAATTTTAAGTTGTTGACAAACAAGTCTTTAAATGATTTCGTAATATGTATTAATAATTATAACATCTATAAGATCAATTTGGACGGTTGTCACTTGGCCATGGCACAACTACATTGGGCATGCAGTGTTATCATATGTATACAAAGTCTATTCGTATAAGTCACATGTTTAGCTCATATGGAGTATAATATTGTATTATATTTTAGTTTTTTTTTTTTAACAATTTTATTTTCCAAAAATGATCAAATGCAATTCAAAATATAGTAGCTTAGATTGTAGCTAATTTTTTTTTGGGTTATATGGATTAATATATATAACCCAAAACAATTTAGCTACAAACTAAGCTACTATGTAGAATCTAGAAAACAAATCAGCATTGATCATTTGTGTCAATGTAACTAGTTTCAAATATAGTTTATAATAGTGACAACCCATAATAACTATATTTTAATTATATATATTGACCAATTGCAAATAAAACATAATATAGTTTATAATAGTGACAACCCGTAATAACTATACTTTAATTATATATATTGACCAATTGCAAATAAAATATATGTTGCATTATTCATTTTACATAGTTTTTAAGTGTTGCATAAAACAAAATCAATAAATTTGAAAAAGAAGAACAAATGAGAGCAGTGAACATACATGCAATTAAAACTAGAATTTTAATTGTATTTGAGCATTGGAATTTTGAAGGATGAATACTCATGAAGAAAAGTCTTGTATTTAGAATTGCATTTAGACACAACAAACCATGAATCCCATCATGGCCAATGGAATTTTCATCTGATATACTAATTTCACTATGGTCAGAACTCAAATTCATCCAAATGTCTATGAATACTTGTGAATTGAGTCGTTTGAATCAAAATTCAATTTAGACAGAACATAGTATGAGATGTGTCATGGTCAGTCCAATACACATCTAATATACCGACTTCACAATTGCTAGAATCCAAGTTTGTCCAAATGTGGCCCAATTTGACATTTTGTTTTTGCAATATATTTGTTTTTTATCTCTTGCAATTGTTGTGAGTTAATATAGTATATTAATTGTTTTATTATTTGATTATTTGCATGAATGTCAATGTTGAAATCGCCAACGATTACCGAGATACAATGACTATAAATAATTTGCACTCTGGTAGTTGAAATGTTTTCAATGATTGTTTGAGGAAAATGTAAATGGATCAGCTTATATGTTCATTATAAAAACATGTTGTTCCAAATATAGCTCTAACATAACAATTTCAACTTTGTTATTACAAAAAAAAAATTGTTGAAGTTACATCTATGGTTCTTTCTATATAAGAAATGTTGGTTGTGGAGCCTGATTATCTTCTTGATTCGAGGGTTGTGTTTCATCCGTGTTTGGACCCTATAACCTGATGAGGGGGTGTGGGGGGGGCTTACCCCCCACATATCTCGACAGGGGGGTCTAGGGGGTGGAGAGAGAAAATTTAGGTCACCCCCGAAGAGAAAGTTTTAAGAAAATTTCCTTGTAAAATATTGTAATTTTGTAGTCAATATGGATCGTTCATTATAAGGTCACAGATCTAATGGTAGAAGTTATGTTAAGGTTTTTTTCCCTAGAAGGAAACACATTTTTATGAGGAAATTGTATTGCGGTTGTGGATGTGTGTGAATATTGTATTCTTATAGAGGAGACTGTGAGAGAAAGAAGAGGAAGTTGCAGTGGGTATGTTGTAGGTTGCATCCCTTCATTTGTTGGATAATAATAAAGGAAGGACTTGGCAATTTCTTTGAAGGACATAGCTCACTTTAGGTGAACCACATGTATTTGTATCTCTATTGTATTTTGTATCTTATGTGTTATATTTTTTTATTTTTATTTTTATTGCTCTGTGATCTTGTTTTCTAACAATTGGTATCAAAGAAAAAGACAACTCGTAGAAAAAGAGGGTTCCTGGTTTGAATGGAAGCAATGGAGGAAGATGCAAATTTTAAGGTCAAGAAATTTAATGGCCAGAACTACCAGTTATGGAAGATGAAAATGGAATACTATCTATATCATAATGATCTTTTCCTACTGTTGGGCAGAAAATAAAAGCAGTTGAGGAGTATGAAGGATGAAGAATGGGATATAATTGATAGAAAGGCATTGGGAATGATAGCGCTATGTATGGTAGTGTCTGTGGCTTTCAATATTTCAAAAAAAAAAAACAACGAAGGATATGATGAAGGAATTGGCTAAACTGTATGAAAAACCCTCGAACTCCAATAAGGTATTTCTAATGAAGCGGTTATTTAATATGAATATGTCCAAAGGTGGATCTGTTGTCGACCATTTAAACGAATTTAATATGGTTACTAATCAGCTAATCTCTATAAAAGTGGACTTTTTTGTTGAGGTTATGGCTCTTCTAATCTTCTACTAATTGCCATAAATATGGAAGGGCTTGGTCATGGTTGTAAGTAACTTTGTCTCTGGTTCAAACACTCTAAATTTTGATGATGTTGTTGGTGTTATCCTTAGCGAGGAAATGTGACAGAAAAGCACAGGTGAGACATCAAGTAATGTGTTGACTATGGATAATAGGGGAAGACAAAAGGATAGAGGAAAGAGCTTAGGGAGCCAAAATAATTCTAAGAAGGGAAGATCCAAATCCAGATTAGAAAAGATAGAGTGTTGGAAATGTGGGAAGAAAGTACATCTGAATAAAGACTACAAGGCTCCAAAGAAACAAAGAGACTAACAACAGGGGAAAAAATAGGAATCAAAAGTAATAGGTGATGTGTTACAAGATGCTTTGATTCTTTCTTTAGATAATATTACTGAATCTTGGGTAGTATATTTAGGGGCTTCATTTCATGCCACACCTCATAGGAAATATTTCCAATATTATGTTCAAAGTGATTTTGGAAAGGTTCATTTGGGTGATGATGAACCATGTCAAATTGTTGGAATGGGTAAGGTACAAATAAAGAAAAAGAATTGAAACCAATGGTTACTGAAAGATATGAGACATATATCAGATATGAGAAGAAGTCTAATTTCGACGGGATAGTTGGTAAGTGAAGGTTGTATATATGCATTTACAGATAAGGTGTGGAAGGTCACTAAAGGATCATTGGTAGTGAAAAAAGGAGAGAAGGTAGGTAGATTGTATTTATGTAATTGTAATGTTGAATCTTTAATCTCTTTAGCTTCTACAGGTGTGGATACAACATTGTGACATCATAGGATTAGACACATGAGTGAGAAAGAGATGCAGATACTTCACAAAAGGAATTTTTTGCCAGATCATAAACAAGTTGATTTGGATTTTTTTGAACACCATGTTTATGAAAAATAGAAGAGAGTTGTATTTCTCAGGGTTGGAAAGTAAAATAAGAGTGAAAAGTTAGATCTTGTGCATACATATGTATGGGAAACAATTCATGTATCATCTCTTGGTGTTTCTCATTATTATGTTACTTTTATTGATGATACAACTAGAAAAACTTGGGTTTATTGCATTCGACAAAAATATAATTATTTTGACGCTTTTAAGAAATCGAAAGCTTTGGTTGAGAATGAGACAGGAAAAATGTTGAAATGTATCAGATCATAAAATGGAAGTGAATACTGCAACAAGGAGTTTGATGATTATTGGTCATATTATGGTATTCATATAAATATGAGAGTTTCAGGAACACCACAAGAAAATGTTGTGTGAGAAATGATGAACACGACAATAATGGAACATGCCAGGAGTATGAGATTGCATGTTGGGTTTCTCTTACAGTTATGGGAAGATATTGTAGATACTATTGTTTACTTAATAAATAGAGGGCCTTCAAGCTCCTTGGATGGTGGCATTCCATAGAAGACATGGACAGGTCAAAAGGTAAACTACTCATTTCTAAAGACTTTAAATTGTGAATCATTTGTCCATATTGATAAAGAAAATAGAACAAAGTTTGAGAAAAAATCCAAGAAGTGTAACTTTATTGGATATGGTGTTAATGATTTTGGTTATCTCTTATGGGATTATGAAAATCATAAAATCATTAGGAGTAGAGATGTGGTATCCGATGAAAATTTCATGTACAAAGATCAGTTACAGGGAAAGAAATAGGAAAAAGAAAACACAAAATACACAGTTCTTGATGAAATCAAAGAAAATGAAATTCCAAAGGTACCAAAAAATCAAAATGTACAACAACAGGAGAAACATGTACCTAAAATTCCTTCACGTTTTTTTAGAATATCTATCAGGTTAAGTAGACCCCTTAATGATACTCTAGTTCATTATATTATTTATCGTTGATTGATTCTGGTGAACCAGAAAGTTATGAAGAGGAAATGCGATTAGACACTAAAAAGAAGTGGAAGAAAAGTATGAAAGAGGAAATGGACTCCTTGGTAAATAACTAGACTTGGGACTTGGTTCAGTTTCATGCAGGTAAAAGATTAAATGGGTTTACAAGTTGAAGGAAGAAGATGGAGGTAAAAATCGATACAAGGAAAAACTTGTTGTAAATGGGTTTGCACAAAATAAAGGTATAGATTTTGATGAAATATTTTCTCTTTTTGTTAAAATGACTTCAATTAGGACTATTTTAATTCTTGTGGTAGTAAAAGATTTTCATCTTGAATGGTTAGATGTAAAAACAACTTTTGTCCATGGGGATTTGGAGGAAGTGATTTATATGCAACAACCACATGGTATGAGGTCAAAGGGAAGGAAAATTTGGTATGCAAGTTGAAGAAGATATTGTATGGCCTAAAGCAAGCTCCAAGGCAGTGGTATTTGAAGTTTGGTGGGTTTATGATAGAACAAGGTTATAGTATATGTCATTCTGATCATTGTGTTTATTTTAAGAGAAATAGAAGCTATATTATCTTGCTATTATATGTAGATGGCATGATTATTGTAGGCTCTAACATGTAGGAAATAAATGTGCTCAAAAATAAATTAGCTAATTCATTTGCAATGAAGGATTTGGATGTTGCAAAGAAAATCATTGGTATGAGAATAACAAGAGATAGGAAAAATCTCAAATTGGTATTGTCTCAGGGTGAGTACATAGAGAAGGTGTTGGAGAGGTTTATAATGAAGAATGCAAAACCAGTTAGTACACATTTGGCCATCCATCTCAAATTAACCAAGGAAATGTGTCCCAAGACACATGAGCAAGTAGAATACATGTCCAAGGTCTCTTATTCAGTAGTATTTGGCAGTTTAATGTATGTTATAGTGTGCACAAGACCATATATTGCACATGCAGTGGGAGTTGTGAGTAGGTATATGAAAAATCTAGTTAAAGAACATTGGGGGGTAGTAAAATGGATTCTCAGGTATTTGAGAGGTACTACTACTCATGCATTATGTTTTGGAGGTTCAAACATTGTTCTACAATGATATGTTGATTTAGATATGGCGGGTGATAAGGATAGAAGGATAAACACCTCAAGGCATGTTTTTACTATAGGTGGAACATCAATGAGTTGGATTTTGAAATTGCAAAAGGTTGTTGCACCTCCAACAATGGAAGCAAAGTATGTTCACGTTGCTACAGAGACTAGTAAAGAGATGATTTGGTTACAAATGTTTATGGAGGAATTGGGAAAGAAGTAGGAGAATAGCAGGTTGTACTGTGATATCCAAAGTTCCATTCATATTGCAAATAAATCATCCTTCCATTCCAAGACTAAGCATATATAGATCAGGTACCATTTCATACGATTTTTTTTGGAAGATGGAGAAATGAAGTTAGAAAAGATACATAATATCTAGAATCCTCCATACATGTTAACAAAGGTAGTAACTAGGGAGAAACTAAGTTCCTGCTCAATTTCAGTTGACCTTCAAGCATGAAGGTGAAAATGAGAAATTTTTCAGGTCCAAGATGGATCATAGTCCAATAGGTATGGAAACAATGGATTTGTTGTGATCAATCTCCAAGTATGAGATTGTTTGTTGTGGAGCCTGATTATCTTCTTGATTCAGAGGTCTTGTTTCAACCACATTTGGTTCCCCATTACTTGACAAGGGGTATTGGGGGGATTTCCCCCCCACATATCTCACCAAGGGGGGCATAGTGAGAAATTTTGGAGCCCCCCCTGGTGGGGTTTTTGGGGCAGCGCCCCTGAAGATAAGTTTTTAAAAAAAAATCAGTGTAAAATATTGTAATTTTGTACTCATTTTGGGTCGTTCATTATAAGGTCGAAGATATGATGGTAGAATTTATTTTATTGGCTTTTTCCCTAGAACGCAACCCTCTTTTATGATGGAATTGTATTGCGGCTGTGATTGTGTGTGAATATTGTATTCTGTGAGAGGATATTGTGAGAGAAAAAAGAGGAAGTTACAAAAGGTATGTTGTAGTTTGTATCCCTTCATTTACTGGATAATAATAAAGGAAGGACCTAGAAATTTCTTTGGTGGACGTATCCCACATTGAGTGAACCATGTATTTTTGTGTCTCTATTGTATTGTGTATATTTTGTGTTTTATTTCTGCATTTGTTTTATTTTATTTCTATGTGATCTTGTTTTTCTAAGAAGGAAGGACACCATGAACATAGTATGTTGCATTGAAATTGAATTTGAAAAAAAAAATTGTCATTTGGTGGCCAATTTGTTTGTGTTTCTTGAAAACATAGGATCATATTGTTGCTAAAGTATTCATATTGTAAAATTTCATCAAGATGTGGATGCAGAATACGCATGTTTAAGGTTACAATTGAAATTTCATTTCAACATGTGATATAAGCTTGCACATAGTCTAATTTCCGTGATTGATATGCCAATAATTGTTCCATCTCTACTGTCACTTTTTTCTTGACATAAAAATTTCCCTATGTCAATTTTTTAATTAGAAACAATGAATTCATAGTTTTTAGTTGTGATGAAGTTGTGTATACTAATCCATGTGTTTTGATGTTGCTGGGATCAAATGCAAGTTTATCTAAAGTCGATCCTTGGGATCTATGTATTGTTCTAACACAGGTAAACTATATTGGGAATTGTTTTTGTATTGTGCATATATTCTTTCCTCTAGTGCATGGGAATGGCTTTTCAATGTGAAATATTGGTCTCCAAATTGGTGAAATATTTTTGTAATATAACTCATGGAACTTTTCTCCTTGTAATTTTTGAAAAATTAGACCAGAAAATTATATCTAAATGATATAAAATTCCTTTTTTTTTTCTTTGAATAAGACTTCAATGCTCCATCAACACCATTGACAAGCCCATATTCTATGTTATAGTTTTCAACATACAACTCAACCAAGAGATTTCTCTTCAGTAGTATTTTTTATGGCAAGTTAGTTGTTTTGTCATAAGATGTAAATTTTTCTTCACTATTTTCAACTTCATCAAATGCTTCAAGAGTTATCAACTCTTCGTCTACCTGTGAAAACATTTTCTTAATATGTCTTTGCACATCTTTGTTTCTATAAAATAAGTATGGAAACAAAGGATCTATTGGTAGTGATCTATAAAAATGGTGGTCAATGTATTCTATGTCATCATTAGATTTCTTGTTCAATATCATTTTCTTCAAATTTATGATAAAATATGTGTCTCTTTGACACATTGGCATATGCATTTCATAGAATTTTACTTTTTCTTTCCAAAACATATAGGATAAATTTTCCTTATTTAACATTGAATTATAAAAAATAGAGAATCCTTGATAGTTGTGCTTAATACAAGTCCCCACAAAATATTATATCAACATTTCCAAAATATTTTGTTGGGCTATGTTTGATTTCTCGCCGTCGTTTGTAAATTTGGTACAAGAATGTTGAGCCAATAAGCGATGTCTCATAAATTATCACAATAAAAAATAGTTTGTAATATTTTGTGAATGTATTCAACTTCTCATTGCTTAGGGGAAGGTATTTTGATTTGTTAATCAACGTGTAAAATACAGAGTGCAATGCCACACCTCCTGCATTGAATGTTGTCTTTCTTGTGTAAGCTATTATGATTCCTTTTAATTTAAGTGGGTCATATTTGTTCTATTGTTGTACATGCACACAAGAGATTGGAAAAGTTCCTTCACAATGAACGTTTTCCTGGTGCATGTGCCCCTTATCAAGAACAAATGGATTGGTTAATTTGGAGACTTTTTCTTTTTAGTCAATATATATTTCATTATACTATTTTGTTCTTTGTTTAGTTGTCTTCTCAAATTATAGAATTTTGTATTCTCCAATATATGTGGTTGTGTGACAACATGGAAAGGTATTTCAACTGATGTTTTATCTTTTTTATTTTTTTAAAGTGTTGGAAATCAACATCAATATCATATTCAACTGATGTTTTATCTTTTTTATTTTTTTAAAGTGTTGGAAATCAACATCAATATCATATTCTTCATAGTGTTTATTTTCATTTGATAATATGTCATTAGCATTCGATTGGTTCTCGTTAACTATATTTGTATTAAACACTTCATAATATCTATTTTCAAGCATTCTTGATGCATCATCGATGTCATCCAATGCTTTAGTTTTTATATACATGAAATTTTATTCATTTTGTTTTATGGTTTCCATTAAGTTCATGTAGGAACTCTTCCAAGTTGAATATTGATTCATAAAAGCGATTTCCTCGAGTTTGTATAGAACATATAGCATAAATTGTTCTTTATAGAAGTTTCCAACGTCTTTATGTTCACTATATTGCATGTTTCTTATGATCTATGACATATCTTTGTTTCTTCATTTCCTTCCCTTTTTGTATAGATTGATACAAATATTGATAAGTATATATGTTCAATATTCACAGGAAATTGTAAATAATATTCAATGATTAAAGCACATATTACATCTTCTAATTATTCTGGTTCTTGTTTAAGGTCTTTTGGGTTTTTGAGAAAAAATGCTTGTTGATATATGAGTAAAGTATTAATAAATAGACATTTCCTCCAACTTGCATTCAAGGGTAGAGAGAAAACAACATAAACAACTTGTTGTGCAAACATTTGTTGCAAGTTTAATAAAGCTTTTCCAAGCATGGTTATTCTTTACACAACATCAACATTTTATTTTTGGTATTCCTCTCGTATATGTTTTCATGTCAATGTCATTGTTTTATCAAGTTTTTTCATGTAAGAGATACACTATTTAAATGTTGCATGTGAATCAAGAACAAATTGAGAATATGTGTTTGCATTCCAAATTCTTAGAATATGTTGGCATAAACTATTAGTCCATATGCCTATTGGTCTTATTTTTAACAAAATTGCCATTCTATTCAAACTACACTTAATTGCATTGATATATTCATCTTTTGTCATACCCCAGCCCTCTAGGAAGCTATTGAATGTGTATGTTTCATTCTATTTACCATGTTCTAGAGTTTATAAAATTACTTTTACATTTTTCTTTGTCATATTATTATTAAATTCCATTACTTCAAGTATTCTTGTTTTTCTCATTGGAGGAATGAGTAAATTGAACCTACCACTAACATTTTTCTTTTCCCTATAAGTTCTTGTGTGATGATGGCATTGAATGGTTTTAAGACAATTTCCAAGTATTCTTGAATCAATAGACAAATATTTGTTTGCAATGTTCTCTATTTCAATATTTGTATTTCTTCCATAAATAAGTAAATCCTTTATCCATAAAAAATCATGGTCATGTTGACCTCCTTTATTTTGGAACTCCAATGAAAATAAAGGGTCTTTCAAATCACCTTAGTACTTGAAATCATGAGAAATTAATTGAATCTGAGAGCTCATCCCATTTTTGTAGTATCACACGCAAGTGATGGAATCATTTCTTATCAAACTCTCAAGTTCATTTTCTTCTATGTCATTTTTAATGGGTGGCTTGTTTTTTTCTTTTATATGTTTTAGTGCATTGATTAATGGTTTCCAATGATTTTTTTCACTACTGAAGGATATATAAAAATGTAGGCAATCATATTTGTCATATCATCGCATAAAGGTTGTTGTGTAAACCCAAACATTAGTCTGATGATGTGTGAACTGCTTTTAGATCCATGTAGCCAATCTCATATTTTAGTATACAATCCAAATTCATCTTTTACTTGACATATTTTTCTACTAACCTTCTTCCATTTAATTGTCCTTTTATTATTCTAACCTAAATACAATTGAGCACTTGTTTAAGAATAATGCAAACTCCCTTGTAAAACAAATTTTTGATATGATATGCAAAGTCATGGTCTTTGTGTAATACTTCCAATTAACACAATTTTTTATATGTAAATTTTTTTTCAATGTTGTCTGGTCTTTTTTCTCCATAGAAAAGTGTAGGGAAGCTCATTTCCTCTTAATATCTATCCTAGAAAAGTATAATCTAATGTATCCTTTAGCAGGAGCAATGTTTATTTAACTATTTTGCGGATCATATATATTATGTGAGTCCGTGAATCCATGGACTAGTGTCTTTGTTACTTGTTCTTCAATATTTTATGTTAGCGATATTTCTTGTCTCAAGACAAGAAATAGAAACAAGATAGAGAAGGTCATGAATCCCTGAGAGTCAATAGGGACCGTCCATCTGGAAAGGACGCGTGGCAGGAGATCAGCATTATCGGGGAGGGTCCCGACAGGGAAGCGTCCATCGGAGTTGAGGTCATCGGGATATCGGAGATCCCGGGAGCGAGAGTTTTGTGCATCGCAGAATCACGATGCGCAATTTCTCGATCGTGACAAAGGTGGAACCCAAAAGAGGTCACACGAGAAAAGGATAGGTGGCAGGCGAAATCAGGATTCGACATATCACGAGTCCCGTGGGAGTATGCTTTGTGACATCGCAAGTGTTGAAACTCCGACGAAGGTATAGGGTTGCGGTCTTATCAGGGATTGGTCATATGAGCGAGAGCTGAGCCGGGAGGGCCAGTATGTGGAAGCGCTCATCGGAGAATCGAGGATTGGGGATTCATGAGGACAATGGTTGGTGGCAGCAGAAAGTCCGAAACCCCGAAACCCCGATATAGAGTCAGGGATCACCACGGCTAGGTGCAGAGGCCGCGAGGAAATTCAGAAGGACCTATGGATCGGGTTTTCACAGTGGTTCCCGAAAGGAATCTAAAGTGTCGCTTCGGCTCAGAAGAGGGGATTTAAAATGATCCTGAGAGAAGGAAGGCACGATGATGTCCTAGGTACCAATTCGATGTGGGCTAAATTCCAGTAGCTTCCAGGAATGAACGGAGAAAAGAGAGGGTGGTTGAGGCCTCGCCTCAATCATTAATTGCAAGGCATGGAGGGTCTGACCAACAATCTGCTCAGGAGGGTCCTGTGTACCCATTCTTCCAGAGAAGCCAGGCCCGATTTCGCGACCAGCCGAAGGAGGTATACACATGCTAGCTGGGCATTTAAATGGCTCAGCTACTCCCCTTGATGGAGCCATGCGTAGTTAAGATGGCCTCTTCCATGGACGCACAATCATCCTGAGTCTGCATGGGCAGACTGTCAGAAGCCATGCAGATGCAATTATTTAATGCAGTATCTCGTTTTCACTGCTGTGTTTTGTTTTGAGTATATGTAGGCGTTTTCGCCATTTTTGTAAGCATCGATGGTAGAGCAGAGCTCCCTACTGTAAAGTTTAACAGAGATCCTAGTTTGTGGGATATGAATCTATATTTAAGATATCTTGTTTATGACAGACAGTTTTTCTCGCTCCATCTAATTTTTGTCTCGTGCTTAGAGAGTTCGTGATTGACTGAGTCATGTGAATTATTGTAGTTCTGTTATGATAAATGATTTATCGTTGCATTATTGTATTCTCTGGTTTTCTGTATTTAAGTGTAAGAAGACCTTGCATTTGGATGCCTTCTTCTACAGTCTGTTAGGAACCTGTCGTTTGTAATAGGCCTTCACACTCTTTCTATATAAGTCTTCCATCTGTTCACCCTTTACTACAACTCACTGTCTGAAGTTTATATAAGACCTCACTCACCTATGCATTCCTGGCCTAGTTTTGAAGTTGGAATAATATCGTTTTCAGTTGGCTTCCATTCGGTCACCCCATCTATAAACAAACCATGACATAAAACTGATGGGCGTCGGGCTCTTCTCTTGCAAGAAATCCAGGAGTGACTTCCGACGCTAACATTTATGGGACCGTTGTCGGGGACGAAGTTGAATATTTTCCCTGGGCAGAACGACATTGAGCCTCTGATTCTGAAGGTGCATCAGACATCAGAGCCCTTAAAGATTGCTACTGTGCACCTGGGGACTCCACTGTGACGACTCCATTGTCTCCACATCACTGTTTCGGCTGTGACTACTGTTAGCACACCTGAAAGCTGACCCTAAGGAGCTTTCTCGAGAAGGTTTCAGCGGCTACTTTCTCAGCCTAAGTAGCTTCCTGGGGTAACGACACATTAAGATCTGGCCTTTGATGGTGAACAAGGACCAAACACACTTGAAGCTTTGGATCTTTCACCTGACGACTCCATGATTCAAGGATCGATTAGAGACTCCACTGGTTCGATATGGAGAAAATTCTGGCTCAAAGGTTTGCTTTATGTGACTTTTCTCAGATAGTTGGCTTTCCTAATGCACTTCCTGATAGAGACCAATGGGAAGATTTCCTCTCGAAATTTCATGCATCAGATTGGGAAGAACCAGCTTAGCATTTACTAGACTTTTATGAGGCTATCCACCGACACAATATCACGCATGAGGATGTCTAGATTAAGCTCTTCGGGTATTCATTGAAGGGAGCTACTCTTGAATGGTGTCGGTCTCTTCCCGCCGCAAGCATCCGCTATTTAGCAGGTTTTCATACAGCTTTCAATTCATTTTGTAAAGACTACTATCCAGTTGTTCGCTTGTTTAAAAGTTGTTGTGAAGAGTTTTCTTTGCTTCATGAAGCCTCTGTTGGCCCTGAAGACCATGCCCATGATGAAGCCCTTACTGTGGAGGAAAGAATCTACTATAAAAAAGTTGAGGTGTTGAGTGATATGAGTGGTGTTAGCTCGAGGATGGAAGCATATGACATCATATCGGATGTGTCTGTTCTTTTAGATGTTCATAAATATCAACACGTCTCCTGTGGAGATTATGAGTTGGTAGAGCAGATGTGGTCCATGGTAGATGGATCACCTAAATGTCGGGTTGAAGCAGATATTCCTAGCAACCCTGTTTCTGAGGATGGAGACCTTCCCATTTGTAAAGAAGACATTATTGTGGAAGCGGTTCCCTCTCTTTTTCTCCAGGGAGTTTCTCACAATATATTTTTACCTAAGATTAAAGAGAAGAAGATTACGTATGAGCAACCAGAAGCAGTGGGTCCCACTATCCCTGAAACGGATATTTTTGACGAGATTACCATTCTGGAGGAGGATCATAGAGATAAGGGTCAACCCCTTTTTGATGAATAGTATAGTGATGATGAGTAGCACGCTTATCCTACATTCGATCACTATAAACATACTGAAGAGCCAGTCAGCAAGCAGAATCACCCCATGGTCCCTATTTATGATGAATATGAATCGGACCTAGAGGAGAGCCAACAAGAAGAGGAAAAAGAAACAGAGGGGAAATCTGCTCTTTGTTCAGAGCCAGTCAGTGAGCAGCCACCACCTGAGATCAGCGAGCCCTTTTCAGTTATTCACCTGCCTGTGCTTATTAGAGATATTCGGCCGCAGGTGAACAACTGTGTAGCAGAAGAGGTCATCTGTCGCCAATTTCCTGGAATTGGCCACTCATTTGATGACCCTGTCAGTGAATACATGGAGTGGCATTTCCCTTATGCATTGGAGCCTCCCTATTTCATCTCAACTCTAGCCTGTAAGGAGGAGTTGAAGAGTGTAATCATTCTGCTGTCACGGTTACACCATCTGCTGGTGATCATCGACAGGAGGAAGGAGCTTCTATCCAGGAAGCTGCTTGAATGTCTATGGTGGAAGTTTTCTTTCACCTAGCCCATGTAAAGTGTTTCATTAGTTTAGGGTTGTATATAAATAAGCTCTTTGAGCATGTATCTTTTTTTTTTTTCTTTTACTTTTCGACATATATTTTCAGCAGCAGGATGTTTTGAGCGTGACTCCATAGCCCAACAGCAAGGCACTGAAGCTGCGAAATGAGTTCTTAGAGCATCCCAGGGATGACTCTATCCCCCATGGAACCTAATGTTAGCGATATTTCTTGTCTCAGGACAAGAAATAGAAACAAGACAATGAAGGTCCTGAATCCCCGAGAGTTAATAGGGACCGTCCATCTGGAAAGGACGCGTGGCAGGAGATCAGCGTTATCAGGGAGGGTCCCGACAGGGAAGCGTCCATCGGAGTTGAGGCCATCGAGATATCGGAGATCCTGGGAGCGAGATTTTTGTGCATTGCAGAATCGCGATGCGCGATTTCCCGATCGTGACAAAGGTGGACCCTAGAAGAGGTCACGCGAGAAAAGGACAGGTGGCAGGAGAAATCGAGATTCGACATATCGTGAATCCCGTGGGATTATGCTTTATGACATCGCAAGTGCCGAAACTCCAACGTAGGTATAGGGCTGCAGTCTTATCATGGATTGGTCATATGAGTGGGAGCTGAGACAGGAGGGCTAGTACGTGGAAGCACTCATTGGAGAATCAGGGATCGGGGGTTCACGAGGACAGTGGTTGGTGGCAGCGGAAAGTTCGAAACCCTGAAACCCCGATATAGAGTCAGGGATCACCACGGCTAGGTGCAAAGGCCGAGAGGAAAGTCAGAAGGACCTGTGGATCGAGTTTGCACAGTGATTCCCAAAAGGAATCTAAAGCACCGCTTCGGCTCAGAAGAGGGGATTTAAAATGATCCTGAGAGCAGGAAGGCATGGTGATGTCCCAGGTACTGATTCAATGTGGGCTAAATTCTGGTAGCTTCCAGGAATGAACGGAGAAAAGAGAGGGTGGTTGAGGCCTCGCCTCAATCATTAATTGCAAGGCATGGAGGGTCTGACCAACAATCTGCTCAGGAGGGTCCTGTGTACCCATTCTTCCAGAGAAGCCAGGCCCGATTTCGCGACCAGCCGAAGGAGGTATACACATGCTAGCTGGGCATTTAAATGGCTCAGCTACTCCCCTTGATGGAGCCATGCGCAGTTAATATGGCATCTATCATGGGCGCACGATCATCCTAATTCTGCATGGGCAGACTGTCACAAGCCATGCAGACGCAATTATTTAATGCAGTATCTAGTTTTCACTACTGTGTTTTGTTTTGAGTATATGTAGGCATTTTCGCCATTTTTGTAAGCATCGATGGTAGAGAAGATCTCCCTATAGTAAAGTTTAACAAAGATCCTAGTTTGTGGGATATGCATCTTTATTTAAGATATCTTGTTTATGATAGACAGTTTTTCTCACTCCATCTAATTTTCATCTCGTGCTTAGAGAGTTCGTGATTGGCTAAGTCGCGCGAATTATTGCAGTTCTGTTATGATAAATGATTTATCATTGCATTATTGTATTCTCTGGTTTTCTGTATTTAAGTGCAAGAAGACCTTGCGTTTGGATGCCTTCTTCTATAGTCTGTTAGGAACCTGTCGTTTGTAACAGACCTTTGCACTCTTTCCATATAAGTCTTCCGTCTGTTCACCCTTTACTACAACTCACTGTCTGAAGTTTATATAAGACCTCACTCACCTATGCATGCCTGGCCTAGTTTTGAAGTTGGAATAATATCATTTTGAGTTGGCTTCCATTCGGTCACCCCATCTATAAACAAACCATGACATAAAACTGATGGACGCTGGGCTCTGCTCCTGCAAGAAATCCAGGAGTGACTTATGACGCTAACATTTTCCATTCATGTCATTATCCATTTCACCATTAGTGTCAATTGCATACAAATCTTTGGTGTCCCTAAATATTTTTTCTAATATTCATTTATATCAACTTTCTCTATCTAATAGAGTACTCTTTTGCATAGATGCTTTAAATCCTTCATGACTATGTGTACATGAATGCGATCAAGAGAATAAGCACTTTTGTAACATAGCTTATTTTTTATTATCACCACAACTATGTTAGTTTCTTTTATATCATGAGGAAAAGAACGTTCAATTTGAGATATATCAGTAGGAGCATTGATTATGCCTCTAGTTAAGTCAAGTTGTTGTCCTTTGTATTTTTTACCTAGCTCTCAAATTTGCAAGAAAGGAAATCTTAGTGTTATAATCCTTTTCTAATTCATTTAGTTGCTTCAATATGCATATGAACTTGTTTCATATAATATCATGTGGGCATGCAAATTTGGGGTTCTCATCACGCAAGATCTTTTGACAAGATTTGCAAGTGTAATGATTTTCTAAATTGGTATTTATGCAATTATTCAAGCTTGTTTTCCCTAGTTCAATGCTATTTTTTTGTATATTTTTTTGTTTATTGTTCACTACATATTTTCTAAAGAAATTTCTACTACATACCAAGTAACAGTAAATAGGCATGTCAACAACATTTTTCTTGAATGCTTTCTCGACCAGCATCAGAAGCATCTTTCTTTATTCTTTGTTATTTTAATGAGAAATCTTATTTGATGTTTCCCTATGTTAGTTTTTGAATTAGAAACAATGAATTATTCATATTTTTCACTTGTGATAAAGTTGTATATATGAATCCATGTGCTCTAATGTTGCTTGAATCAAGTGAAATTTTATCTAAACTAAATCCTTTGGATATATATCTTCCCTTCTCAATTGCTCTTCCAGTTATATAACATTTTTTGTCCTTTATTTTTTCTGTTGTTTTTGGGCCTTTTCCTTGGCCTCTTCTTGTTCTTGAAAATTGGTCATCAGTTTCTATTTTTGTTCTTAGAACAAGATTCTATTTTTCTCTTGTTTAGCTTGTCATTTCTTCTGTTGTTGATTATCTTAGAGGTGTTCTAACACTTCTTCAAAATACCTAACCCTTTGAAAGAGGTCATCTTTTGCATTCTGATCATGTTGGAATGGGAGTACCATCCTCAATACCCTGAAATGGTTCAATAAAACCCCTATGGGGTCATGGTTCTTTGACACTCCATTACATAGAATTAGTTTCTTCAAAGCATTTGCTTCCTTTTTCATGTGGAACATTTATCATGTTAAACCCTCCAACTTTGATAGGGAATTTAGGCCAAGTTATCTTATTAACAGCAGATAAAGACCTAGTAATCCCTGCATCCACTCTCTAGTAGTTTATTTCCATGCATATGAGTCTATATGGGACATATTTATGGAGAAGTTGAAGTGGAGAAGAGCACCCAAAAACTATGATATATGTATAGTGTTTCTCCATATACCAGTCCCCAATTTATCTTAGCGTTTCAACAAATTTTGAAGATAACCTCTATAGTGGTTGGCAAAAAATAACATGAAATAAAGGAGCTACAAAGTGATGATAGATTTCATAGAAATATTTCTTAAAATTTGTTTCCCGCTATTATGAGCAATATATATCGATGGGAGGAGAATTAGGGTTCCAATTCCAATTCATTTATGGAAAGGAAATCGAAGCACAAATTGCATCAATCAAGAAAGTTGATATATAAAAACCTATTTTTTGTTGGTGTGGGCTTCTTGAACATTTTGGAAGATCTTGGTCGACAAGATATGTTCCTAGTTGAAAATTTTCCCCACTTCTACTACATTGTGTGTAATCAGCACCCATTCTACCTTGAAATGGACACTCGTCTCTTTCCCATAGACTCTTCATATCATAGCCAGAAGGAGTTGATATGGTGCTTTGAAATATTGTATGTTATATATTCTACTAAGTTTGGTAATGAATGGCATGTCTTCATCCCACCATTCCTGGATAATGTTCATTGACTTGGGATTATCCTTTTTAAATGCATCCATAAACGAATTTTTAAGAAAGACACTTGGTGCTTGCAACTAATATATTTGGTGGATAATGGATACCTTCAATGAATCTATTAGATTTCCTACTTCATTCATGATCATTTATGTCCTTGTGTCTAAGTGTGCATATGTGACGAAATTTTCAATTAATTTCTAATTAGTTAGAAATAAACCGAAGAAGTATACATTTAATTATCAATCCGAGGTTGTATATTACTTATGAACTATTGTGCACCGTATATGCAAGAGTAGTGTTGTTTTGCTAAAGGGTTGTAGTACTTTTAATGTCACAAATCAAGGGTTCAAGATACTTAATTAAGTCACCAAACTAGACTAATTCCTGAGTTGCAGAATAAGTAAATATCACTCTTGTAGGAAAGATAAGTCACACTTGCAGAAATTGGAATCACACTTGCAAAAAGTAAATCACACTTGTGGAAATTGAAATCACGCTTGCGAAAATTACATCACACTTGCAGAAATTGAAATCACACTTGCGAAAATTGAAATCACACTTGTAGAAATTAAATCACACTTGTAGAAATTGAAATCACACATGTAGAAATTAAATCACACTTGTGGGAATTGAAATCACACTTGCGGAAATTAAATCTATACTATGATCTATTGGTGACTTACTCAAGTATAATGAAAATCATGTTTTGTTGTAACAATTATGTGTTCGTACATTTAACAACAATCCAATGTAATATCAATCCCAAACTAATGAAGACTAAAGATATCACAAATTAGAAAGAAACCAAAATAAAGTGTAGTTGCAAGTGGAGTTGTAGCAACAAATTTGTAGCATGAAATAAATCACAGGGACGTGAGTTGCAGCAATGTGAGTTCCAACACAACATAAATTACAATGATGTGAATTGTAGTAACTAGAGATGTAGTAGTGTATGTGATTATAAACTCACAGAAATTGAATAAACATTGAATTGCAGTTTAGAATTGCAGAAATCCCAACAACAGTAAATTAAACATTAACCACACACAAATTGTGATTGTTGTTCTACAGCATCTAGAATTGCAGCAAATTGAGAAATGAAATAATTACTAAAACAAATAAATAGAATTGAAATATTAAATCCTATGTTAATATATAGGAAGTACCTAACTAAGGTGGGGGGAGTACCCTCTTAGACAAGGTAATGAGCTATGAAATCAAAATAGCATGATCGTTCAACACACCACTACACAAACATAAAGATGAAATAGAATTATATTGCATATGTATGAAAGTTACAATAACAACAGAATGTGATTACTAGAACAATTTTCATCCCCTCAGCTCTGGGGAAGTTGAGGTTCTTATATAGTATGAATAATGTATAAAATTATACAAAGGAATGAATGGAAATCCATGAGAATATGGTTTTTCATCTGGTTACATTGAATTTTCCAAGTTTTAGTAAATATCATGTGTGTGTTGACTTGGTAGGCAAATGATTCTTCTTTTAGTTGTCTACCTACCTCTTATCACCTTCCCATGTTTAGATTGTTTCCTAACTTTCAGTTGTAGTGTTGACTGCTATGATGGCATATTGTTTACTCAGAATCGTAGCAACAATAGACTTGTAGTTGCAACAATGGAAAGTGTACTTGGATTTGCAGCAGTTGTCTGGAATCGCAACAATAGAGACTGTTCTTGGAGTTGCACCAATTAGATTGTGCATAGAAACACAACAACATAGAGTTCACTTGGAGTTGCAACAGTTGGATTGTTCCCGAAATCGCGACAACATAGAGGGATTGCAACCACTATGAGGAGTTGCAACTAATGTATTACTCTTTTGTAGCAATATTAGTACATGAAGTAGCAATTTCCTTTAAGAAATATGCAAGAATAACATATAAATGGCATATGGAGAAATATTTGTACCTGAATAATAAGTAAGGAAAATTGGATAAGTGAAATATCAAAAAGGAAATGATCAATGGAAATTGGAAAATCGTAAGAAAAAATGTATTAGACGGTTGGTGAAAGTATGTCAATTTAGGTACCCGTCAATATGCCCACTGGAATGCATCATTTTATGGTAGAATGGTTCAATTCTTTTGAAATTTACGTACATGCTTATGTCTCCCTCCTATGTTAGAAATTCTTCATTTATAAACTTCCTATACATTTCATTCCATGTAAGACACTCTTGGATTCCATTAAAATAATTGATTCCATACATGATAAGGGTTTCTTGAGTTTCTTCTTGAGTTAGGGTAGTGGTAGGTAGGGCCTTCCCTTTGTGTCCTTGAGTTGTAGACATTTTGTACTTAGTGAACATGCACAAATCACAGTGGAGTGAGGTTTTCACACTAGAAGAAAAAGCATAGGAAATTGACAATTTTGTTCTATAATATCTTTTATGGTAATCACTTAGGCCAAAAATAGTAATAATGAAGGGCAGGCTTGAGCCAGTGTATATTAAACCATGTACTTTGAGTAATAACTTCCAATATATAATCAATCAAGTCTAAACTTTGTGCCATGTATTCCTATCGTCAAACCATTAATGCATTAAATTAAATCTTTTCATAGGAGGAAAAAGTAAAGTATAAACAATGTTGTGGGGATAGGTTTGTGAGAGAAAGTCTCATGGTAGGATACAATTATATGAGAATAACTTAACACTTAGAAGGAGTCGTCCTGCAAAGAAAAAACCAACAAGTTTGTAGGTCGCGGGAATATTCTCATAAGGTTAAATTACCACCCCAATGGGAAAAATATGTGAAGGTTTTCTCACCAGGCTTGTGGAATGCAAACTTTCAGGAAATATACATCGTAAAGTTACCATGTAACTCTAATGAAAAAGGATGGCTAGGATAAGTTCAATAAGCTTATAGGGTACAATTTTTTAGATAAATAATAAGACACACTTTTAGGTAATACCACTAGTATTAGGGGTTGCGGGATGCGGGTTAACATGAAATAATTCTAAATTGTATCCCAATGAGAAAAACCTAAAAAATGGAAAAACGAATAGGCTTGTGGGTCGTGGGCTGCAGGAAACTTGTGAATAAGGTTATGTATCATTCCGTGAGATCAAAAAATCAAAATATTGTAATGAAATCAGAAACAAGTGTTAAGACACACGTCTATTGTATATGCATTATTCAAATAAAACAATCCAATTATAATCAAGTCTTCTAAATGAATCTGATAAAATCCAACGTTGACAACCAATAATCGTTTAAGAAAAAATTGTTGTTAAGCAACACATTCATAACAAAGAATGAAATCAAAGTGATTGAAAGTTTCCCCTTTTGTAATTATCACAAGAAACGTTAGATCCGAGGAACCATCCTTCTATTTTCGTAGTTTCTATAAAATTTAGCAAGGGGCCCATTTAATTTTCTTAAAATAGGAAAATTCAATGAGAGTTGTTGCAGGCACAACAACTTCTTATTGCAAAATCATGCATCTGCTTACCTTATTCTAGAGCTAATAAATTTGCACATGAAAGAAGAAACTTAACCGTGATGATTCAATTGGACTTTATGCGCAATATTTTTATTTCATAGAAGAAGTATCAAGGCTTCATGGGGAGGCCAATCTGGGAATAACCAACAATGATTTATTTCCATGACTATTAATTTTGGTCGAATATAGTGTAAATGATTTCATTCCTAGAAAGGCTCATGTCATTAACAAGTTGGAGAACCCCACAAAGTCACCATGTACTAATTTCTTGCTACATTTCATTCCCAAGAAGAATTTTTTCACATACTTTTATGGTTTCATGATAAGGTTAGAATTTTAATGATTCATGGTAATAATATTCATAAAATTTCTCTATTTTATATTAACATTGGTCTAATCCATGAGGTGGATTTGATTAGCTAGATGATGTGTTAATTTAATTGTTTATGGATAATGTTTTAGGGCCTCACATGAGTACTTTTTTTAATCCATGAATGCAAAAACAATACACCTATAGATCTAGTTTCATGTCATAGTAAAGTCACGTGGTGTGGAACACATCAAAGTTTCAATGAATATTGAATTTTACCCTTTCCCTCAAAGCAGCTTCTTGTTTTTTCATTTATTTTCTTCAAACTACTTCAAGAAACATGTGTGAAGTGGTGGATTAGATATTTTTCCATAAGGATCGTGTCCCTTTGAAATTTATGAAATTTTGATGATCCACACCATAGTAGATGAATAGAACCAACAAAATGAAAAATGACAATGCTTCTAACTACTTCACTAAAAAAATGTCAACACTTCATGGGGGTGGCCATTTTGAGAATAACCAACAATGACTACATTCCATGACACAACATGTCATTTAAGCATTCTTTCAAACCATTTGTGGGAAACATCTAATTTATCCATTCATTGCATAAGACATACCTAACATAATTTATTTGGCATGCATGTTGTCTATAAATGCATTACCCACAAATGTATCTCGTGTAATGTAAACCATGGTGAATATTCTCTTGAATTGTATATTTTTTATGGGTAATAATGAAGGTATTAGTATGGTAAGTCATTTCATCAAATAATGTCAAGGCTTCATGGGGATAACCATTATGGGAATAATCATCATCTATTGCATTCCATGACAAAACATTTCAGTTAGGAATTATTTTTAAAAATTTGGTATGATACCTTATTGTTGTCATAATTGCATTTAATGTGTTGTATAAGCTGAGTTATGGTACGTTTTGTGTGCATGCTTATTATAATATTGTGTTTTTCAGTCAGTAGTTTTTTTCTCCATTGTAATCTAATATATATTAAGGGATTAGGGTTGTAATCTAACTTAGTTTAATGGATTAGGTTTTTGGATGATGCAAAATACCTAAATATTGTATTATGTTTAGTCAAGTTAATACAATGAAGAATATAGAGGTTTGGATCTAATTTTTTCTACTGTAACATACCTTCCTTGTAAAAATAAAATTTAAAACACCCCATACGTATAAAATGTAAGGGGAAGCATGCCCATAATTTAATAGGAATCTAAGAACATATTTTAAAACATGAATGAAATTGTTCAAGAAAAACAACAAACACACAACATTCATATAAAATCGTTTATACGACGAAATTAACATCATAAAGAATAACATAAAACTCATTTGTTTATAAAGTAACTAATTGGCTACATACAAAGGACATTCCTCCCAGCCATAGACTTGTTTTTCATTTTCTCTCAATATAAATCCACCCTCAAGTTGAGGCTATGAGTCCACAAGGAGATCTGACCCTCATGGTTGTCCATTATCCACATTTAACAACCCAAAAATGAGGTTCAACTCTAACAATAGTTCCAATCCATGAGATTTATTCCCCACAAGCTGCACAACCCAAGGAATGGGATCTCCTTTCACTAAAAATAGTCCCTCGAGCCTTCCCACTTCCCTATAGGGCTCCAATGCATTCGGTTGGCCAAGAATCTCCTAGCAAGGGACTCCAACAACTCTTAGATTCTCCAGGAGTGTTCAAAACAACCTTCACAAGGCTCTTGCGCCATTTCCACAATAGGAAATTCTCCACAAGATCACATCCCATTTTTAGATGTGCACAAGCTACAATTCCAACATAAACACGGCCTAATAATGGCTACCATCAAGCAAATCATGGTTGTTTCTCTTCCTTGAACTCAACTCTTCTCTTGCTTCCCAAAAATCAACATGTAAAAATTGTCCTCCTTTTCCATTCAAATTTCTTGTTCTCCCATGCATGTTGACTCTCACACTCCCCAGTGTTGATTTTACCTTAGTCCCATTCTCCCAATAACTATTGGATGTGACTTCTCACACCCATCCTCTTACATGGATTAAATTTTTGAGTGACCAACGAGTCAAAGGAAGGATTATATGTTAATGGCACATTAACTCAATAAAATGGCATGGGTTTCCCCTTGGATCCCCATTTAGCCCCCTCTCTAGTGGAATCATATCCCCCAATCATTATTGTCCCTCTCATATTGAAACTAGAAATTGTTATTTTATTAATTATTTTAATGTGCCATTTACATTTTTTCTCTTACCCATATTAATCAATATGGTCTCTTTGACCAAGAATATTGATTCACTAGACTAAATCACATTTATACAATTACATTATAATTTGTGAGGATTAAAATCGGGGATGTTACAGCTAGTTTTCCTAGTTAAGGGTTTCTGAGGTAATTTTTTTTTACTATGTGTATGCCATTGTTTTTCTTTTTATTTTGTTTAATATTGTATTTGCATTGTTTCATTTCAAAGGATTGAAACTTACATATTTGGTTCTTGTCAAATTTGGTTTTTGTCAAATGATTTGTGTAACTTGTAGGTGTTTAGGCCTTTTTCTTATGATGAAAAAATAATAACATGAATAATTGAACCATAAGTTGAGAAGATGATGTTGTCATCCTCGTTGTTCCTTGAATGATGATTTCTTGGTCATTTCAATAGCTTAGAGTTTTTTATAGTGGTCAGTTGGTGAGCTTGGTTTTTTATGATTGGAAAGTGTCAAAAAATGCCTCCAAACACTAATGTTTTTCACAAACTTACATGATACTTGATAATATGATAATATAGAATGAACTCCAAGCCATTACAAGTTATCTTTCCTAGTTTTAATTGTCAATTTCTTAACAAAACTTACATGATTTTAGATACTTCAAGATGATTTTTTCCATGATTTCAAGATAATCTCATATGGAAATATATGGTGTTATTTTCTCTAATATCCAACTAAGAATATTGTTTGTAAAATAAAATATTTGAATTTATGAGGAATGATATTTCTTTCAATTTTAAAAATAGGACCCCAAAAATATAACAAATATGAATGAGTCTACCACTACCTTAGATTAATTGGCACCAAGCATTAGACAACTTTGGAAATAGGTACTCTCAAAATCAATTCATTTTTATGTTTTAATATTTCATCTATATTTTAGTAATCAATTCATTTTATTTTTAATATTTTATCTAAATTTTAAAAATAAATTCATTTTATTTTTAAAATTTTATCTATATTTTAATGATGTTTTGTATAATTTGTATTAAATTATGAATTACACAATAACATATGCGAATATATGCATAATTACTATGTCTCAAGAGTTTTTCCATGTTAGGATGATATTGAGAGTTTTTCCATGTTTTTTTTTGTGAATAAAAAAGGGGAGATTCCTATTATATACCTTTTACATTACAAAAAATCCACTTGGCTACAGCCTACCAGTCGTTCCGCCAAATTAGCAGAAACTAGAATAGGTGGTAGACTATGATGTCACTTTTCAAAATGGCAATCTACCATCTGCCCTGCCAAACAGAAACCAGAGAAGGTGGTGGATTCGAGTCTTTGCAGCACCGAGTTAAGAAACTAAGACAGACATAAGACATAGACTGAAAAAAAAATACATAACTGTAAAAATTCTCTGTAGAAGTGCAAGGATCCGAGCTGAGAATGCTCATGATAGCCAAATCAAGTAGATTACCCATTTACACCTCAGGTCATGTCACTCAGTTCAACGTTGAGGGGGTCGTCCCTTGGATGGAGCATGAACGACCTTGCGCACACCGGACATCGTTGGGCTGCTGGTGCGTTCGAGTAGGCCTAAAAAACCATGTCAATTTGTTGATGCATGAGGGTGTCTCGATGAATTTGATTGGCCATGTGGCTTCTAAGCTCAAAGACCAGTGTGAGCTTCTCTAGGTGGAAGAAGGGTGGTGGCACCTGTTTGAAATATGGGAGTGTTGAGAGTGGTGGAGATGCCAAGACTAGGCCACTCTCCACCGTCGTGCCCAATACTATCGTCACCTTCCCTGAGTCCTCCTGAATCGAGTCCAAAGTCACCTTTGCCCCGAGCTTATTTGTTGTTGAGTCCTCAATTTGAATTGTATCCTCAAGGTCTAACTGGAGGAATTCCTCCTCAATTATGCAGGTAGTCTCTTCCCTGGCTTCCTGGGCCTGCTGGATTAAGGCTAAAGTACTTGTGCTTGCTGGGATGTGGCTAGGGGGATGCCAATTTTCTGGCATTGTGAAGAGGAGGGATTCCAGAGGGACCTGGATAGGTTCCTCTGGAATCACCTCCTCCATGTATGCCATTGGTGGTGTTCTATCCTTCTCCCTTTGTTGATTCCGTGCTATGGAGAGGGCCTGCTCCAGTCTTTGCACCCTCTATTGTCTAGAAGCAAAAATATACCAAGCAGGACCGCAACATGACCTGCCTCTTTGCCTTGGCATGGCTGTTTTAGAGAGGGTGGAAATGAGCAAGGTGAGAGCTATGGGAGCCGACTAGATGCACCAGTGCTCAGAGCATTTGGTCTAGTGGAGCACAAAGGTGAGATGGATCCAACCTTGTCTGAGCGGGAGGATAAATTTTGAGGCCAGACATGACCTCTGTACCAAGCTTCTCCCCTCCATTACTACTAATGGTCTCCATTTTACTCACTCGAGGGAATTGTCCTCCTCTTCTCAATGGGAAGTAATGGCCTCCTTCCATTTAATGGTGAAGGGAGGGGTGTCGACTTGACATATTAATGGCGTGTGTCTGGGTCAGGCTATGTGGCCTCCCCGCCCAACGTGGCACCCCATCCAGGACAATTTTTCCATGTTTTTGAGGATGATATAGGGGATCCAATTTTTCACAATAACCCAATTAGAGAGAGATTTCATAAAATAACAACCCACAAATTTTCATTGTCCCTAATGTGCCATTACTTGATTCAAGTGAGGAAGATAAATACTTAAGTATGTAGAGAGGAGATCCACCAAATGGTATAATAATGATATCATATAGACGTAAACTAATAGTTATATATATTATTTCAAATGTTTATAAAACAATGTACTAAATTTATGAAGAAGTTGATTTTGAAAACAATGTCTAACAACTATGCAGTTATCTTTATGTCGGTGCATGCACATCACCTACATACACATCCCCATTTCATTCATCTACAACAAAATATTCTAGTTATTCTTGATTATGATCATGATCATGAGCATACAACCATTTATATTGTAATGTACTACATGTTCCTTTATTGGTGACACTGGAATGTTACTAAGACTACTTCAAACTTCTATATTTTTGGCATTGATCATATATATTACCAACTACTCATATGTTATGTATGACACTTCACAATATTTTGTATCGTATATGAAGTTTTATGTGTATTCCACCTAATGTTGAATGTTTTTCTTTCCTTTTGAAATAATGATTTTGTTATATCTATGTAAGTAATTAATGTTTCTTTTCTAATTGAAATATGTTCATTTATTTTCTATACAACTAGCACCCAATCTCAATACTAGGACCTAAGCTCAATACCAAATCCTAAGCTCAAGGTTGAGACCTAAGATCAAGACCAAAACTTAAGCTCAAGGTCAAGACACTATTTCAAGATAGGTACCCAGGCTAAATACTAGAATGTGAGCACGATAGATTATGATCAAACCTATGATTGGGGGCTTACCTGCTTAAGCCTATATCACGACCAAAAACAAATATTAGAATATGTTAAGAACCAAATATCAATATAGCATAGAAAAACCTCAGAATAAGTACTCAACACATTGAAAAAGAGAGAATTTTAGGTAATAAGCCTCTTCGAGGAGGCAACCTCCTTATACCCTACATAAATGTCCAAATAAAATATGATTCCAAATGAAAATGTCTCCTTGGTATATT
The DNA here is from genome assembly GCA_009831015.1 of Picea engelmannii. Classification (NCBI taxonomy): domain Eukaryota; kingdom Viridiplantae; phylum Streptophyta; class Pinopsida; order Pinales; family Pinaceae; genus Picea; species Picea engelmannii. The sequence goes on from ML801047.1 coordinate 365,565, forward strand.
TAGGAGACTAGGAGGTACAACTACAACTAATGGAATAAAGCCGACATAAATAAAATATCATTACTAATGTAATATGGCCCAATTAAGGGGTAATGAGTAACTATTTAGGGCTTAACATGCCCCTCCCCTTGAGACAAGTGTTGTATGCAACACTTGAGTAACTCTGGATACTTCTGTATAAAAGACTCATCTTCCCAAGTGGAATATTCAACCGATAGTTTCCTCCATTTAACAAGATACTCTGAAATGGTTATATTCCTCAGCTGGCGAATTCTTGTGTCAGTGATGGCTTTAGACTCAAATATGATTTTTCCTTCCTCGTCAAGTTCTGGAAATATAGTTTGAACTGGGATCTTGTCACCTATAACCTTATTTAAGCATGAAACATGGAAAACTAGGTGTACTCATGAAGATACATGAAACTCCAATTTGTATGCCATAGTACCAATGTTTTGCAACAACTTATAAGGGCCATAGTACTTTGGTGATAATTTATTATCCTTCTTGGCTTGCTTGAGGGACATATGTTTATATGGTTGTAGTCTTAAAAACACCAAATCCCCTACTTCAAAACCTATTTCACTACGATGTTGATTTGCTTGTTGTTTCATGCGATTTTGTGCCATGGTCAGGTTGTCCTTTAATATTTGGAGAACTTGTTGTTGATGCTCGATGTGATATTCCACTGCTTGAACCTTATATTTTTATTTTAGAGAAGAAGTGATGGAAGGAGGGTGGT